>RJWM01001893.1:42795-70041 GCA_004363535.1 Dasyprocta punctata | reverse complement strand
CAACATCAGAATACACTTTCTTCTTAGCTGTGTGTATACAAAAAGTCAATGAAGAAATATCAGAACTGAACAAATGGACTCAGTAGATATTTACAGAGTGTTCCATCCCACAACATCAGAATACACTTTCTTCTTAACTGTGTGTATAACATTCTCCAAAATAGACCACACACTAGCTCATTGAACATGCTTAAGTAAATGTGAAAGAATTGAAATTACCCTATGTATCTGATCATGGTGTAAAGAAATTGGAAATCAATGGAAAAAGAAATCATGAAAACTATATAAACACATAGAAGTTGATTAATACCCTTCTGCTTAGCATGGTGGTCCAGGCCTAGCAACCAGAAGGCTGAGGTAGGAGGATCACCATGAGTTCAAGGCCAGCGTGGGCTACATAACAAGTTCAAGGCCAACCTGAACTGCATAGCAAGACCCTGCCTCAAAAGACAAAACAAAACAAAACAACACCCTCCTGAACCACCAATGAGTCACAGATGAAATTAAAAATGAAATTAAACAGTATCTGCAATTATATGAGAATGCTAATACACCATGCAGGAACATAAGGTATACAATGAAAGCAGCCCTAAGAAATTTATAGTAGTGAATTACCATAATATGAAAACAGAATGAGCTCAAATAAGCAACCTAGTATTGAACCTCAAACTTGTAGAAAAAGAGCAAGTCAAGTCCAAAGCTTAAATGAGAGAGGAAATTATGATGATCAGAGAAGAAATTAATGCAATTGAGACTAAGAAAACAATACAAAGAATGAATGAATTGAAGATTGATTCTTTGAAAGATTAAAGAAAACTGATAAGCCCTTAACCAACCTTACTAAAAAAGGAAAGAAAAGCCTCAAATTCATGCAATTAAGAATAAGAAAGGTGAAATCACAACAGATCCTGTGGAAATACAGAAAATCATCAATACCTAGTTTGAGAAACTGTACTCTAATAAGATGGAAAATACAGACAAAATGAACAGATTCCTAGATACATATGAATTGCCAAGTTAAATCAAGAAGATGTAAAAGTTTAATAACCCAATACCAGTCAGAAAATAAAAATATAATTAGAAACTCACCAATAAAGAAAAGCTAGGTACCGACTAATTCACTGCCAAATTCTACAAGATATTTAGAGAAGAAAACACTTTAATGAATTGAAAGGGAAACAATGTTCCCAAATTCATTCCTGGAAGCAAGCATTGCCTGATACCAAAACTAGAAACCACAACCACAAACCCAATCACAAAACAGCTACAGGCCTGTCTCCCTAGTGAATATAGATGCAAAAATCCTTAAAATGCTAGTAAATAAAATGCAACAAATCACAGAAAAGGTTATACACTAGGACCAAGTAGGATTCATCCCAGGGATACAGGAATGGTTCAACATATGCAAATCAATAAATGTAATACACCATTTCAACAGAGCCAAATACAAAAATCACATGATTATCTCAATAGATGCAGAGAAAATAATCAGACAAAGTACAGTACTATTTCATGACAAAAACCCTACAAAAAAAAAGCCACTAATGACAAACAGCCAATATCATATACACAATCAAAAACTGTAATCTTTCACTCTAAATTAGGAACAAGACAAGGATGTCTCCACTCTTAATATAGTTCTGAAAACATCTGCTAGAGCAATTAGACAGGAGAAAGAAATACAAAGAATGAAGATAGGAAAGAAAGAAATTAAATTATAATTATTTGCAGATGACATGATACTCTCCATAGATTTGGAACTGCTCACCTCTGTTTTGTAACATAATATTTTTAACTGTGAATTAGAGAACATACAGAAATAGAGCATGTGCGTATGTTGTGGTGATTCTCATCAAAAAAATCTCAGGATGCACTTTAGGAATAAAACACTGAATACAAAATGAGGGAGTGAGATGAAAAAGTAATATGACAGAAGAATTTGATAAACATGGGGATAACTAAATAATCACTGAGAATAAAGATACTGCTGACTACATCGGAGGCAAACACAAAGCAGTAATAAAGTATGATTACTTAATTGATAGTATAATACTAAAATAAAATAGTATAGAAGTCTATGATAGTGCATAAAATAGGAGGACTATGATTGGAGCAAAAATTCTGAAGTAGCTTTATTATTCATGGATACATTATTTTATTTTTTGTCAAGTAAAATTATACATGTAGATATTATGAGGGTAAACTTTCTAAAGTTATAGAATTAGTATACATAAAAATTCAAGATAAACCTAAATATGAAAATAAAACAGGTGAAAACTTTAAAAAAACAAGAAAGTAGAAAGAAATTCTAAAGGATTTTTCAAGTTGTGGTTACTGGTTTTTTAAAATTTTAATAAAAAATTCTTCACTAACAATTGTGAATGATTTGGAGTATATAGACTGAGAGAAAGGGGATTTTTCAGTGACTATACAAGTCTACTAAGATGCCAATGGACATAGAAGAGAATGTTAGTGTTGATAGTGCTCAATGGGGTTGAAATGATCATGTGCACGGAAATTCTAGCAGAATTATGAGAAAACTAGAAATACAAAAAGGTGACAGAGTTGAGTAGAACAAGAAGTCAACAAGAAGCTAAGACTGCCTGCAAGTTGGCACCATGCGTGGGCTGGCTAGGGAAGAGCCAGATGCCATCCCTCTCCCGTGCATTGGGGTCATTCACAGACTGTGGGGGAGGAGCTAAAAGCTCCTTCAAGTCAGCACCACGTGCCGGCTGACTGGGGTAGAGCCAGATGCCTGCCCTGTCCTGTGAGTTGACAGTATTTGTGGACTGCAGGGGAGAAGAACAAGAAATCAACAAGAAGTTAAAAACTTCTGTGAGTTGGTGCCATGTGCAGGCTGACTGGGGAAGAGTCAGATACCAGCCCCTTCAGGCATACAGGCAGGGAGACAAAGCCAACATTTCTCTCCCCTCATAAGCGACCAGCTGATCTGGAGAAACACAGGCTGTGATTATAGCTAATGAGGTAAAATACAACTTAATGCTTGTAGTGTTTAGTGTTTCACTGACTTTGCAGGCCTAAAACTGGTAGTCTGAAGATAACAATGCACAATGCAGCATATATGGGAGATTTCTTTCTGCAGGTGGTGGTCATTGTTAATTTCCTATTATTTTGTTTTGAAATCCTGTATCATTCTTGTTGCTTTGTTTGGTTGGGTTTTATTCTGTTTTATCTTGTTTGATTTTGTTGTATCTGATGGCATGGGCAGCTATTTCCAGGATAACAAGACCTATTTTGGCAGTCATTTTGGATTTACTGTTATCTTATTTTGAATTCCTTTGTTGCACTCCTTGTTTTGTTTTTATTGGTTCTATTCTGTTTCTGTTTTGTTTAATTTTACTATGTCTGAAGGTTTGGGCAGCTATTTTGAAGACAACAAGATGCATTATGGATACCATTGTTGCTCTCCTATTATCTTGTTTTGAAATCCTGTGTCACTCACCCCATCTTGTTTTGATTGGCTTTATTCTGTTTTATTTTGCTTGGTTTTATTTTCTCTAAAGTAAAATGTAAAAAGGTAACAAAATTTTCTGTATAAGACCAACTTATAAAATTAATGGTGTTTTTCACTATTAGGAATTAGCAATTATCAACTAGAAAATCTAAAGAAATAAAAAGTGATTCATAATATCACAAAAGAAATATTTTAGTGAATTAATATCTAGAAGTCAATCCTACAAAGAAAGGCATTATTTTTCTGAAAAGATATGTAAAATTATTTTTAAAATAAAAAAATGTTGATAAAAGGATAGACTTAGACATGGTGGTAAGGCAATGATTCCATTACACTGATCTACAAACTCAGTATCATTTCAATCAAATTTTCATCATATTCTCTGAAGATTTTTTAAAAAATCTCTGAAATTTGTTAAGAAAAATAAATATTGTAACATTTAAAATGAGCAGGATAAGAATTTACCATATCAGGGGTGTGCACTCCAGCTAGCCATGTGGATCCTGGAGCTCCCGAGCTGTACTTGTCCCAGCACAAGTCCCCAGTGCCATACCTCAGGAATGTGTCTCAGCTATCCATGTGGGTTCCACAGGTTCCAAGCTCTGCCCAGCCCAGCACAAGGTCCTGACACCATAATAGGGGTTGCACCCCAGCCAGCTGCATGGGTCCCAGAGGATCTGAACTCTGCCCAGTCCATCATCACAGTGAAATCCATTAAGGGAGTGTCCAGCCAAGCTCACAAATACTGAAGATATCGAACCCCTCCCACCCCAGTGCAAGGCCCTGGAGCCATCCATCATAGGGAATACCCTGCCCAGCCCAACCCAAGGCCCTGGCACCACACTTTGAGGTTATACCCCAGCTAGGAGCATGGGTCCTGGAGTTCTGGAAATTCACCCATTCCAGTGCAAGTCCCTGGCACCAAACTGAGGGGTACATCCTGGCTGGTGTGCAGGTCCCAGAGGTTCCAAGGTCTGCCCAGCCCAGCACAAGTGCCTGATGCCATACTTTGGGGGTGCACTTTGGCTTATAGTGCAGGTCCTGGAGGATGAGACCTCCACCCAACCCATCACAACACCCAGGTTGCATCAGGGAGTGCCCCAGCCAACCTCCTAGGACTTAGAGGAACTAAGCCCCATCCAATCCAGCACAGCACCAAGGCATCATATGTGGAGTACTCCAGGGAGAAGCACAATCCAGGAAAGTTCGACCCAGAAACACTGCACCCTTGGTGGAGAGCCCCAGTGAGCTGAGAGAGGGCAGAAGCCCCACACACTATTTTTCCATCACTCCAAAAGCCTCAGTTCAAAGGAACCCCGGGGCCTGGCCCATCCTTTAACACCACTGGACAGTCAGTCAGCATGGTAAACCCTTTGACTAAATTAACTTATCTGGAGGAACATAGAAAAATGAAAAAATGAAAGAGCAAAATACAGTCTCAAACCTCTAGCCCACCAAGAACAAGTCCAGGAGACACTGATATGGAAGACATTGGAAACTGCACAAATGAAATTTCTGAAATGATAGCAATTGAAGTAAAGGAACAACTCCATGAGGCTATAGAGGAAATCAGATCAGAAACAACCTCTCAGGTAAAAAAAAGAAATGGCAAACATTATGAAATATATGGTGAGTGTATCTAAGGAAGATACAGATTAAAAAATAGAGGGACATAAGAAACCTCAAATGAACAATATATGAAAGAATTGGAATTCATGAAACAGATTCAAAGAGATATTCAGGAAATTAGAAGTTCCACTGAAAGTTGGCAAAATCGCTTGGATGAAGATGAAGATAGACTCTCAGACCTTGAAGACAAGATGGAAGCTAATGATCATGAAAGGAAAGATCTAAAAATAACAAGGAACCAGGAAGCAACAATTCAACAATGGCAAAGAAAAACGATATAAGACTGATAGTAGTTAAAGGAAAAAAGCAGGAGCCAACACAAATAGCATGAAAAGATTATTAATAGGGATGTTAGCAGAAAATTTTCCAAGCATGGGAAAAGAATCTGATATCAGATAAGTGAGACATACAGAATTACCAAAATAAATCTATACCCAGACATACAATAAATAAGATACCAGAAATTCAGCACAAGAACAGAATACTAAAAACTGCCAGAGAAAAGAAATGAATCACCTATGAAGGAAAGCCCATCAGAATCAAGGCTTATTTCTCAACACAAACCATCAAGTCAAGAAGAGCATGGAGTGAGGTATTTAAAATCCTGAAAGAAAACAACTTCCAGAGGGGCAGCGCCACACTCCAGAGTACACTCTGGCTAGCTCCCTGGAACCGGGAGGCCTTGGCCCCCACCCAGGAAGGCAGAGGCTCCACCCACATGCCCCGGAAGGCCGCCCTCACTTGCTGTGCACAAGATCCAGTTCTACTGGGTCCCGCGGCTCATCACAACCCACCAAGGGAATGACCGGCCAGCCTCGCAGGACACAGAGGTACTCAGCCCAGCCCAACCCAGGACCCCAGAGCTGCTCATCAGGGACTGAACAGCATAGCTGCAGGGTCTTGGAGAGCTTGGGCTCCCCCCACCAGAGCGCAGAGCACGCACAAGCTCCATACTTCAGTGGAGGAGCCTGTGCTGCATCCTAGAGCTCACAGGCCCTGCCCAGTGAGAAGCAAGGCCCTGGCACTGTAGGCCTGGGACTCGCCCAGGTTTGCCTGGTACAGCAGAACCCCTGAACTCCTTGCAGCCAGACTTAGGGTCAGGGCAGTGCCACACTCCAGGGTCCTAGCTCCCTGGGACTGGGAGGCCTTGGCCCCCACCCAGGAAGGCAGAGGCTCCACCCACACACCCCAGGAGGCTGCCCTCACTTGCTGCACACAAGATCCAGCTCTACTGGGTCCCATGGCTCATCGTGACCCACCAGGGGAATGCCTGGTCAGCCTCGCAGGAAACAGAACCACATAGGCTCTAGAACAAAATGACAAAATGAAAGACCAAGAAGCAGTCTCAGTCCCCCAGCCTACTAAGAACAAACCCAAGAGACACTGAAATGGAAGACAGTGGAAGTCACACAACTGAACTTTCTGAAATGATAGAAAATGCAGTAAAGAAACAGCTTGATGAAGCTATCAAGAAATTCAAATCAGAAATATTCTCTCAGCTAAAAAATTAAATAAGAATCATTATTAAAGAAATGTTGTGTGTATCTAAAGAAGAGCAAGATAAAAAAATAGAAGAACTTAAAAAATGATCGAAACTTTGAATGAACAATATAAGACACAAAGAGAATGCATGAAACAGTTGCAAAGGGAAATGCAGGAAACCAAAAATTCCATGGAAAGCTTGAAAAACCGCTTGAATGAAGCTGAAGATCGAATCTCAGATCTTGAAGACAGCATGGGAGATCATGGCCACGAAAGAAAAGATCTCTTAAAAATAGTAAGGAACCAAGAAACAACAATTAAACAGCTGCAAGATGATGCCAAGAGAAATAATGTAAGAGTAATAGGCATCAATGAAAAAGCAGGGGTCAAAACTAATGACCTACGAAGACTATTCACAGAAATAATAGCAGAAAACTTTCCAAACATGGGAAGAGAATCTGAAATACAGGTAACTGAGAACAGAACCCCAATTAACCATAACCAAAATAAATCTTCACCCAGACATAAAATAATTAGACTATCAGAAATGCAGCACAAGAACAAAATACTAAAAGCTGCCAGAGAAAAGAAAAAGATCACCTACGAAGGAAAGCCTATCAGAATCACAGCAGACTTCTCAACACAAACCTTTGAGTTAAGAAGAGCTTGGAGTGAAGTATTCCAAATCCTGAAAGAAAACAACTTTCAACCCAGATTGATGTACCCTGCAAAACTATCCTTAAAAATTGATGGAGAAATAAGATATTTTCATGACAAAGAACAACTGAAGAAATTTATGGCCACCAAACCAACACTACAAAGACAACTGAAAGACACTCTAGAAAGAGACAAAGATAGCCACAATCTTAAGAATAACAGCAAAAGGAAACCACTAAGCAGGGCAAATAATTAAACAGAAAATGTAGAAAACCAACAACAGAAAGATATCATGACAGGGATGAACCAGTACATATCTGTTATATCAATCAATATAAATGGTCTCAACTCACCAATAGAAAGAAACAGACTAGCAGAGTGGGTTAAGAAACAAAACCCAACAATATGCTGTGTACAAGAAACACATTTCACTCAAAAGGAAATTCACAGACTAAAAATCAAAGGCTGGAAAACAATACTCCATGCAACAGGAACCCAGAAAAAAGCAGAGGTAGCTATGATGTTTGCAGACAATGCAAACTTCAAACCAAGAATGATCAAAAGAGATAAAGAAGGTCACTACATACTTGTTAAGGGAAAACTTCAAGAGGAAGAGATTACAATCATAAATATATATGCACCAAATATGGGAGCACCCAACTATGTAAGACAATTCTTAATAGACATGAAAAGCCAAATAAACAATAATACAGTCATAACAGGGGACCTTAACACCCCGTTGTCACAGAGAGATAGATCAACCAAACAAAAAATCAGCAAAGAAATAGCAGAGTTGAATCAAACTTGTGAACAAATGGACCTAGTAGATGCGTACCGAGTATTCCACCCATCAACATCAAAATACACATTCTTCTCAGCTGCACATGGGTCATTCTCTAAAATAAATCATATACTGGTCCACAAAACATGCTTGAGTAAATGCAAAGCAACTGAAATAATTCCATGCATATTATCTGACCACAGCGCAGTAAAATTGGAAATGAATGACAAAAAAACCTACAATAACCGCATAAACACATGGAAATTAAATAATACTCTCCTAAATAACCAATGGGTCACAGAAGAGGTTAAAGAAGAAATTAAACAATATCTACAATTGAATGAAAATGCAAATACAAATTACTGGAACCTGTTGGATACAATAAAAGCAGTCCTCAGAGGGAAATTTATAGCACTAAACTCCCACATCAGAAAAACAGAAAAACACACATAAACAACCTAATGCTGCACCTCAAACTTCTAGAAAAAGAAGAGCAAGTTAAGTCTAAAGCCCAAAGAAGGGAGGAAATTATTAAGATTAGAGCAGAAATTAATGCAATTGAAACTAAGAAAACAATACAAAGAATTAATGAATCAAAGCATTGGTTCTTTGAAAGAGTAAATAAATTGATAAACCCCTAGCCAACCTTATCAAGAAGAGAAAAGAAAAAACTCAGATTCATGCAATAAGAAATGAAACAGGTGAAATCACTACAGACCCAGTGGAAATACAGAAGATCATCAACACCTACTTCAAAAACCTTTACGCACATAGATTTGATAACACAGAAGAAATGGACAGATTCCTAGAAACCTATGAATTACCAAAGCTGAGTCACGAAGATGTAAAGCTGCTGAATAACCCAATTTCAGCTAATGAAATTGAAAATGTAATTAGGACCCTACCAACAAAGAAAAGCCAGGGCCCTGATGGATTCACTGCTGAATTCTACAAGAAATTTAGGGAAGACTTAATGCCAACACTCCTCAAACTCTTCAATGAAATCGAAACGGAAGCAAGTCTCCTTAACTCATTTCTGGAAACAAGTATTACCCTAATACCAAAACCAGAGAAAGACCCAACCCAAAAAGAAAATTATAGGCCAATCTCCCTAATGAACATAGATGCAAAAATCCTCAATAAAATACTGGCAGATAGAATACAGCAAGTTATCAGAAAGATTATACATCATGATCAAGTGGGATTCATCCCAGGAATGCAGGGATGGTTTAACATATGCAAATCAATAAATGTAATACACCATGTCAACAGGGCCAAGGACAAGAACCACATGATTATCTCAATAGATACAGAAAAAGCTTTTGACAAAATCCAACACCCATTCATGATAAAAACCCTACAGAAAATCAGAATAGATGGTCTCTACATCAACCTGATGAAAGCCATATATCATAAACCAACAGTCAACATCTTACTAAATGGAGAAAAACTGAAAACTTTCAACCTAAAATCAGGAACAAAACAAAGATGTCCATTATCACCACTCGTATTCAATATAGTTCTGGAAATATTAGTCAGAGCAATTAGACAAGAGAAAGAAATAAAGGGAATAAGGATAGGAAAGGAAGAAGTGAAATTATCATTATTTGCAGATGATATGATACTCTACATAGAAGACCCCCAAGAATCCATTAGAAGACTTCTAGAAGTAATAACTAAATTCAGTAATGTAGCTGGATACAAGGTGAACACTCAAAAATCAATAGCATTCCTGTACACAAACAACGAAGTCACTGAGAGAAATAAGGGAAACCACACCCTTCACTATAACATCCAAAAGAATGAAATAGTTAGGAATCAATCTAACAAAGGAAGTAAAAGATCTATACAGTGAAAATTACATTACTCTAAAGAAGGAGATTGAAGAAGATTTCAGAAAATGGAAAGATATTCCCTGTTCATGGATAGGAAGAACAAACATCATGAAAATGGCCATTCTCCCAAAATTATTATACAGATTTAATGCAATCCCCATCAAAATACCACTTGCCTACCTCACAGAGCTAGAGAAAGCATTTCTGAAATTCATCTGGAACCCAAAAAGACCTAGAATAGCAAAGGCAATTCTGGGTAACAAAAGGAAGGCAGGACACATCACAATCCCTGACTTGAAACTATATTACAAAGCTACTGTGATAAAATCAGCATGGTACTGGAATCAAAACAGAACTGAAGATCAGTGGAATAGATTAGGAGATGCAGCCACACTACAAACACACTTAGCCACCTCATCTTTGACAAAGGGGCCAAACATGTACATTGGAAGAAAGATAGCCTCTTTAACAAATGGTGCTGAAAAAAGTGACTTTGTATATGCCATAAATTAAAACTAGATCCATGCCTATCACCATGCACTAAAATAAAGTCAAAATGGATGAAAGATCTGAATATTAAAATAGAGACACTAAACTTACTGGAAGACAGAATAGGTAAAAATCTCGATGATATAAGAGTAGGCAGAGAGTTCATGAACAAAAATCAAATTGCATGGGAAACACTTCCCAGAATCAACAACTGGGATCTCATGTTACTAAAAAGTTTTTGCATGTCAAAGGAAATCTCCAACAGAGTGAAAAGAAAACCCATGAATGGGAAAATATCTTAACCAATTGCCCATCAGACAAAGGACTTCTACCTAAAACATACAAAGAATTAAAAGAAACCAGGCCCCTAAAATTCAAGGACCCAGTCCAAAAATGGGCGTCTGAGATGAATACACACTTCTCAGAGAAAGAAATACAAATGGCAAATAAATATATGAAAAAATGTTCAACATCAATGGTCATTCGGGATATCAAATTAAAACAACACTGAGATTCCATCTCACTCCAGAAAGAATGGCCAAGATTGAAAAATCAACCAACAACAAATGCTGGAGGGGCTGTGGGGAAAAAGGAACTCTTCTATACTGTTGGTGGGAGTGTAGACTGGTGCAACTACTGTGGAAGTAAGTGTGGAGATTCCTCAAGAAGCTAGAATTAGAGATCCCATTCAACCCAGCTATCCCACTTCTGGGCATTTTCCCAGAAGAATTCAAAACATCATACCACAGTGATATCTGTGCACCCATGTTTATCACAACACAATTTGTAATAGCCAGATATTGGAAACAACCCAAGTGCCCATCAATCAAAGGATGGATAAAAAAGATGTGGTATTTTTATACAATGGAGTACTACTCAGCTATTAAGAAAGATTGTATTAAGACTTTTATAAGTAAATGGTCACAACTTGAGGCCATACTCATAAGTGAAATAAATCAAACCCACATATGTAAATACCGTATTGTCTCCCTAGTGTAAGAAACTGCAAAAGTATATATGATCCAAAATCTATAGTAAGTACTATGGAAGGGTAAAAAACAGCTCAAAGAGCAAAAGTAACTGAGAAGGGAAAAGGGGGAAAGAGGAAAGGGAAAAGGAAAAGATATAAATCTGTGTATATGTATATGTAAGATAATTAAAATGAGCACACTGCTGAATGTATTCATTATTGAGAAAGAACAATTAATACTGATATGATTAGATCAATTTTACATGTCTATATCTGTTAATGTAAAGAAGCATTTTAAAGATAATGATACACAATATTGCAACCATTGTCAAGTTTCTGTCATCCTGTTTTGTAAACCTGTAATGTTACTGTTGTGCATTTACTCTAGTAGTTTGTTTGTCTGTTTTGTTTTTTTGTCTTTGTTATATGTGTGGTTTTTTTCTGCTTAAATAAAAAAAAAAACTTCCAACCTAGACTGATGTGCCCTACAAAACTATTTTTCAAAATCAATGGAGAAATAAGATACTTGCATGACAGAGAACAACTGAAGAAATACATGCCTACAAAACCAACACTACAAACAGTACTGAAAGATACTCTAGAAAAAGATAAAGATGACCACAATTCTAAGAACAACTTCAGAAAAAAACCACCAATCAGGGAAAGCACTTAAACAGAGAAAAAGTAGAGAATCAACAACAGGAAGATACCATGACAAAGATAAGTCAATATATGTAAGTTATAACCATCAATGTAAATGGCCTCAATTCACCAGTCAAAAGAAATTGGCAGTGGATAAAGAAACAAAATCCAACTATATGCCTTATAGAAGAAACACATTTAACTCAAAAGGAGATTCATAGACTGAAAGTGAAAGGATGGAAAACAATACTCTCTGTGACAGGAACCCAGAATAGAGCAGGGATAGCTATTTGGTTTGCAGACAATGTGAACTTCAAACCAAGAATGATCAAAAGAGATAAAGAAAGTCACTACATATTTGTTAGGGGAAAACTTGAAGAGATAACAATTATAAATATATATGCACCAAATATGGGAGAACCCAACTATGTAAGACCGATATTAATAGACATGAAAAATTCAATAACAAATAATACAATTTTAATGGGGGAATTTAACACCCCATTGTCACAAAGAGATAGATCAACCAGACAAAAAAATCAGTAAATAAATAACAAAACTGAATCAAACACGTCAACAAATGGACTTAGTAGAAATGTACAGAGTATTCTACTCAACAACATCAGAATACACATTCTTAGCTGCATATGGGTCACTCTCTTGAATAGACCATATACTAACCCACAGATGCTTAAGTAAATGCAAAGGAATTGAGATTATCCCTTGCATATTATCTGACCATAGTGTACTAAAATTGGAAATTAGTAACAAACCACAAAAAGTCCATAAGCACATGGAATTTCAATAACACTCTACTAAACAGCAAATGGGTCACAGAAAAAATTAAAAAAGCAATTATACAATATCTACAATTGAACAACAATGCAAATACCACTTGCTGGAACCTGTGGGACACAAGAAAAGCAGTCTTTAGAGGGAAATTTTTAGTGGTATATTGTCATATCAGGAAAATGGAATGAAGACAAATAAAAAACCTAATAGTGCACTTCAAACTCTTAGAGAAAAGAAAAGCAAGTCAAAGCAAAAGCCCAAAGAAGAGGGTAAATTATAAAGGTTAGAGCAGAAACTAAAGCAATTGAGATTAAGGAAGTAATACAAAGAATTAATGAATTGAAGAGTTTGCTCTTTGAAAGAATAAATAAAATTGATAAACCCCTAGCCAACCTTATCAAGAAAAGGAAAGAAAAAACTCAAATCCATGAGATAAGAAATGAGAAGGGTGAAATCAGATACTGTGGAAATTCAGAAGATCATCAATATCTATTTTGAAAATCTATACTCTCATAAGATGGAAAACATAGAAAAAGTGGACAGATTCCTGGGAACGTAGAATTACCAAAACTGGATCAAGAAGGTATAAAATTCCTGAATAACCCCAAGTTAGATAGTGAAATTGAAAATGTAAGCAAATTCTTACCAACAAAGAAAAGCCCTGGACCTGAAGAATTCAAAAATGAATTCTATAAGAAATTTAGAGAAGATTTAGCATCAATACTCCTCAAACTCTTTAAGGAAATTGAAAGGGAAGCAATTTTACCTAACTCATTCCTGGAGGCAAGTATCACACTAATATCAAAACTATGGAAAGACTGAACCAAACTAAATGGTCTTTCTAATGAACATGGATGCAAAAATCCTCAATAAAATACTAGCAAACAAAATGCACCAAATCATCAAGAAGATTGTATACCATGACCAAGTGGGATTCATTCCAGGAATGCAGGGGTGGTTTGACTTATGCAAATCAATAAATGTAATACACCATATTAACAGAACCAAAGACAAAAATCACATGATCATTTCAATAGATACAGAAAAAGCTTTTGATACTATCTTTTTTTTTTTTTTTTTCGGCACCGGGGATTGAACTCACAGCCTTGCGCCTGCCAGGGCAGGCGCTTAAGCCACTGAGCCAAACTCCCGGCGAAAAAGCTTTTGATAAAATCCAACACTCATTCATGATAAAAAAGCTCTAGAGAAAATCAGAATAGATGGTCTTTACTACAAGTTGATAAAAGCCATTTATCACAAACCAACAGCCAATACCACACTAAATGGACAAAAACTGAAATCTTTCACTCTAAAATCAGAAACAAGACAAGGATGTCCAGTATCTTCACTCTTATTCAATATAGTTCTGGCAACATTAGCCAGAGCAATCAAGCAAGAGAGAGAAATAAAAGGAATAAGGACAGGAAAAGAAGTATGACATAGTACTCTACATAGAGGACCCAAAAAACTCCATCAACAGACTTTTAGACTTAATGAGCAAATTCAGCATTGAAAGTCAACACACAAAAGCAATAGCATTCTTGTGCATAAACAGCAAACTCACTGAGAGAGAAATTATGGGAAAAACACATTTCACAATAGCATCCAAAAAAATTAAATACTTAGCAATCAATCTAACAAAGTTTATAAAAGATCTACAGATTGAAAAATATAGTACTTTGAAAATGGAAATTGAAGAAGATATCAGAAAATGAAAAGATATCCCTTGCTCATGGATAGGAAGAACCAGCATCATGAAAATGGCCACAATCCCAAAACTGTTATACAGATTTAATGCGATTCTGATCAAAATATCAGTAGAATACCTCACATCTCTAGAAAAAACACTCTTAAAATTCATTTGGAAACAGAAGAGACATACAAAAGCGAAGGCAATCCTGGGCAACAAAGGCAAGGCAAGAGGCATCATAGTCCCTGACTTAAAATTATACTACAAAGTTACTATGATAAAACTAGCATGGTGCTGGTAAAAAGACAGACCTGAGGAACAGTGGAACAGATTAGGAGATGCAGATACAACTACAAAGATGCTCAGCTACCTTATCTTTGACAAAGGGGCTAAACATGTTCACTGGAAGAAAGATAGCCTCTTTAATAAATGGTCCTGGAAAAATTGGTTTTCCACATGCCAAAGACTAAAAAGAGAACCATGGCTATCACCATACACTTAAATAAAGTCAAAATGGATCAAAGACCTAAATATTAAAACAGAAACACTAAATCTACTGGAAGACATGGTAGGTAGAAATCTTGAAGACATAGGGGTAGGCAAAGAGTGTATGAAGAAAGTTCAAACTGCATGGCAAGTACTTCAAAGGATCAACAAATGGAATCTCATCTTATTAAAAAGTTTTTGCACTCAAAAGAAATCACCAACAGAGAGAAAAAACCCCCCACAGAATGGAAAAAAATTTTAGCCAACTGTCCGTCAGACAAAGAACTTATATCTAGAATATATAAAGAATTGAAACAAATCAGACTCCCCAAATTTAAAGGCTTCATCTAAAAATGGGCAGCTGAGATGAAGAAACATTTCTCAGGTAAAGAAATACAAATGGCAAATAAATATGTGAAGAAATATTCAACATCACTGGTCATTTAAGAAAAGCAAATTAAAACACACTGAGAATCCACCTCATTTCAGAAAGAATGGCTGTTATCAAGAAATCAAAGAATTACAATTGGTGGCAGGGATGCGGGGATAAAGGAATCTTTCTCCACTGCTGGTGAGAGTGTAGACTGGTACAACCACTGTGGAAATCAGTGTGGAGATTCCTCAAAATCTAGAATTAGAGGTTCTATTCAATCCAGCTATTCTCCTTTTGGATATTTTCCTGAAGAATCAAAAACATCATGCAATATATGTGCACCCATGTTTATAGCAGCAGAATTTGAAACTGCTAAATCTTGGAAACAACTGAAATGTCCTTCAACCATGGAATGGATAAAAAATATGTGATATTTTTATACAATTGAGTATTACTCAACTATAAAGAAGGATAAACTAGAAACATTTATAGGTAAATGGGTGCAATTTTAGACCATACTCATACGTGAAATAAATCAGACTCACATGTGTAAATTTTATATTGTCTCCCTAGTGTAAAAAAATGAAAGAGTAAATGATATCCAAATTGTACAATAGATATTGTTAAAAGGAAAGGGAAAAAAGGGCTTAAAAGGAAAACAACTGTAATGGGGAGAAGGGAAAAGAAAGAAAGGAAAAGATTATATGTCTGTGTATATATATATATATATATATATATATATATATATATTCATGTACAAAATAGATGACTATACTACTAATCTCTGTTAATTCATCAAAAAGATCACTTTGTGCTTTCATTGTTTGATCATTTTTTTTGCATACCTATATCTTATAATCTGAACAACTACTTTGAAGATAACAATACACAATGTATAAACCAGTGTTAATCTCCTATTATTTTGTTTTGAAATCCTGTGACATCATTTTTATTCTGTTTTTTGTTTTTAAAATAAAAAATAAATGAAATAAAATAAGTAACTGCATTCTGCCCCTGTGGTGGATTAACTAATAGTCAATTTGCAGCACTTAGATGAACTGAATCAATGTGGTGCTGTGTATGGCAGGCCCATCTGAGGATTGCTGACAACAGAATAAAAAGAGAACTGGAGAGGAAGATGGTGTGCTGTTGATTCTTCTGGAGAAGCTTATCATGCTGGTTTTTCTGATGTGAAATTAGCTGTTATCATCATCAGAGAAACTCCAGTCCTCACTATTACTGGGGATGTCTGTGGTCCTCTTTGGGGGAGTTCTGTCTTTACTTTGAGCTTTGGTTCCTGGCTCCAGTGCAGATCCCTCAGCCTGCTGACATGGATTCTTCATTCTGCTGGTGCAGACTTTCTAGCTTCCATCACTGACCTTTGGGCCTTCCCAGTGCAGTTCCTTGATACTGATTTGCATGAGACATTGTCATTGGCTCTAGACCTCCAGTTGGACTCATAGAGGGCATTGTCATGGGCTCTAGGTCTTCAGCTGGGCTTGTGCAGCCATGGACCCAGGCCCTTACCTGGATTCTTTGGGTCTGTAGTTTGTGAACAGATCTCATTGACTCTTCTGCATTTGAATCATTGGATGAATATTATAAAATAATTCTATCAATAATGTGTCCTGCATTAAGTGTTTTTCCTTGTAAACCCTGGCCACAGCAACCCCATAGATCTGAGTGTAGTTTGTGGTAGGACTTGCTATGCCATCATATTCATTTTCATTGTACTAAATTAGGTACCTGATCCAGACAAGTCTTTTCCACACTTGACCTAAACAACTATAAACCTTGTGGAGCCAAATTATAAAATGATTCAGATCATAAAACAAATTTTCACTGGAAACAGTCAGGAGGCCACTGTATTCGTGTGCAATCAGGTCACGCAAGACCCATTAGGTAAGTCTTGTGGGATAAAAGTGACTTTGTGACTCTCAATAATTTTAAATAGCTGAAAACTTCAAGTCAGCCTCATGCAGGTGATTTTAGGGCTCCAACAAAGCATATTTTCTTTTGAAAGGTGCTAATCTTTCCTTTTTTCTTTTCCATACTGTGTATTAAATTCAAGGCATTCACAATGAGTTATAGTCTCATCCCTTTCTAAAGAAGTTTTTCTTTTTGTTGTTGTTGTTGTTTTTCTTTTGTTTTGTTTTTTTGAGACAGGGTCTTACTAAGCTGCTAAATTACTTGGACTGATCTTGAATATATGATCCTCAGCCTCCCAGAGTACTGGGATTTCAAGCATTGCCCCTCCATCTAGTTCCTTGGTCTCTCAATTCTACCCCATTAAAATGCATCAACCTTGGCTTAACATTTACTCAGTGCACATCCTCGCCTTTTGTCATCAAATATTCTTCTAGCTTTGTATCCCTACCATGTTTTCAGTGATGATAAAGATAAATTTTTCTAAGATATTTGTTTCCTATTCTCATCATCAAAGAACTAGTTCTGCTTGAGACAGCTCCTCCACTTGCTGCCTTGGCATACTCAAGCCTACCTCCCCTAGCCTGAACACACCCCTTGCTCACTTCTGGAACACCAAAATGGAGACAGAGGCTCTAGTACAGCTGTGGGGAGACAGCATGAGTAGTTCCATTAGTTTACATTGTAACTTTATTTTTTTGTCACTTAAGCAATTCATTAAACTCAAGCTTACTCATTGAAAGATGATAGTAAGACCTCCTGCATTGTTTTGGGAAATTCAGATAATTCAATATTGGTAATAGTTCCTTGTATTTCACAGCGTTTTCCAGAGTTATTTAACTTTCAGGAATTGCTTATAAGATAGTTGTGTAATAACTGGAAATGCTTCTGTACACAGGTCTATTCACAGCAACTGTTTACAAGTGTAAAGAAACTGAGAAAGACAAAAAGAGACGAAGATGCAGATAGCACTTTATGGTTGCCTGAAAACTTTCTGACTGCTTTCTAAGTCTGAAAGTTTGATAATAATCAGTCTATGCCAACAGGCTTCACCTACAAACTTGAAAAAAGTTTTTGACTAGGTATTTTTCCTTTAAAATCTTACAATTTTGTAGCTGGTTGTCATAGCATACACTTGAAATCCCAGCACTTGGGAGGCTGAGGCAGGAGGATCACCATGAATTCAAGGCCAACCTGGAGTACATAGTTAGACCTTGTCTCAAAAAAAATTGTGATTTTCTCTGTCCATTTCATGCATCATTGTAAGCTTCTGTGTCATTCTCTATCTTGTGTGCTCTGCTCTGACAATGTGCTACACAGTAAGTTTCTTTTTCTTTCTTCCTTCCTTCCTTCTTTCCTTCCTTCTTTCCTTCCTTCCTTCTCTGTCCTTCCTTCCTTCCTTCCTTCCTTCCTTCCTTCCTTCCTTCCTTCCTCTCTTTTCCTTTTTTCTTCTCTCCCATCTCCATTGCTCTCTTTCCCTTTCCCTCTATTCAAACACACATAAGCAAGTAAGTCTCACCCTGCCCTTTAGTCTTGTTCCTGATGTTTGTTTGTTTTCCATTACTGGGGACTGAATCCAGGGCCTTTACACTGAGCTACTTTCCCAGCCCCCTTTTTAATTTTTAAGACAGTCTCAGTAAGTGGCTCAGGATGGGCTTGGAATTGCAATCCTCCAGCCTCAACCTTCCAAAATACTGAAATTGCAGACATGCACCACCATACCCTAGCCTTGTTCTGTTGCTCCTTGGAACTTTGGACTTCATTCCCAGTACTTTGTGTTGGTAGCCTCTATCTCCTCAATATTCTAGATGCCAATGAACAGGTAGAAGCAAGAAAGCCAAGTCATAAATTTGTGGACTTCCTACTTAGGAATCTCCATATGGTAGGAACAGAAACAAGAAAAAATTAGAACTAGATATGAGAGAATAGTGCTGGATCTTTAGCATCTGCCTCTGTTAGGCTTCTTGTTGGTTTTCTAACACTGAATGACTCTCAGCTTTACAGCCATCAAAGAACAGTTGGCAATACCTAATACACCTTTGGGTCATCTCTACAGAGACCCACATTTCTCACTATTTAAACTACTTGGCAACTCTTTAATGTGTAAAAAACTGATGGTGTTGCAAATGATTCTCTTCCATTGAAATGCAAATAGATTGTGTACTATGAGAATGAAACAGATTCTCAAAGAAGAAGTGAATATTGTATCTACTAGCAAATTTATTTCAGGTTTCTGATTGACTGCACATGCTGTAATTTCTCCTTTGAACAATTTTTAAGCTCATCTTGGGTCTTTTGTTAATTTACAGTTTAAATAAAAAATTTTGACACATATTCATTTAAATTTAAATGAGGGCTAGCATTTGTCATGAAAAGCATCATCCCTTTAGTCTTGCAGTTTTATTGAGACACCAACCCCGGCTGGAATCATCTGACGAAGCCAGGCCGGCAGCACTGCTGCAGAAAGGAGCCTGAGGAACAGACTGTCCAGGCAAGGGAGACCACAACCTTGTTTTTAAAGGGTTCATGCCATGAATTTCAGGTGTCAATGCTGGAGCACAATTATAATGTAAGAACACATTTATAAAATAGCAAACTTATAGGTATTTCATGATATAAATTAGAGAGCAATTAGAAGTCTCTGATCGAGTTTCTGCTGCTGAATTCAATTGACCTTGACATTATCTAAAGCCCAGCTGCAGACCTTTGCCAAGCACTGAGTCAGAGTAGTTGTCTATACCTTAAAGTGCCCTGGGCTAGTCAAGGACACCTTTAAGTATACTAGCCTTGTAAGGGCCCCTTCTCCTTGTTCCAGGAATGTTTCTATACTATGCTCACCCTGTAAGGGCCCCCTTCTCCTTGTTCCCAGAATGTTTTTATATTATGATGAACAATTCCCTTGTTTGAACAAGTCTGTTCGAGACTAGCCTCCCCATCAATACAGGACTCAATGCATGTTACCATTTATGTAATGTTTTGTCACTATTTTTGTACTTCCCACTTACAAATGTTATATAAACTAAGCTCTTGGTAAACTCAGTGCTGTTACCTTTGGGAATGATCCTGCAGCAGTCCATGGGTGAAAAGATTAAAACTGCCTTCTTATCTCCTCAGTGGGAGCAGTCTGCCTTCTGGTTCAACTTGGGAATTTTCCCACAACATCAACAGAACTGGAATTTACTGATTTTGCAGGTTTCTGTACATTTTTATTTTTCCCCCTTTACTGATTCCATGTTTTGTTTTTGGCTTTGATTTGATCAAGGCCTATAAGTTATTCCCTATATGAAGGACAGTGATTTGGAATTCGATTTTATGGCCTATTTGGAAAATGGATAATATCTCTTCCCTATTCAGTAAGAAATAATAGAAAATTCAATTCTGTATCCTTACCTTATTTGTACTCAAATGAAAATTTCTTACTGAGTATATTAGCCCACTTTTGGTATTGTCTTGCAGCAAGAAGGCTCATTTTTGCTTATTATTTAAAGATACAGGGCTAGAGGTTTCATCTGCAATGGCGATATATAGGAATGAAACTCCCAACTGGCTAGATGTCTGAAATGCCGAGTTTGTGAATTCTAAAACTGAGAAGTGAATTCTATTAACAATGGAGATTATGAGTAGGAAAAATTTATTGAGAGAAAGAAAGCTTTTGTCAGAGAGAGACAGAAGGGGACCCAGAAAGTGGGTTGCCCATCAACATTGCTTCTCCAGGGTGTTTATTGAGCAAAGCCATGAGGTGAGGTGGGCTTAAAGTGGAAATTAATCCATAAGATTGCAAGTATAGTTGCTTGGGTAATATTGATCCAGTGGCAAATCATAAGATGGGTGTGAGGTGGGACAAAACTATGGTCAACCAATCAGTATACAACAAGTATAGTCACTAGGGTAATATTGATTAAATAAGGATCAAATGGGGAAACAAGTCGCATAGCAAGTGAACATGGAACTGACAAGGCCTTTCCTGGAAGGGGTGGGTTAAGGAGGTTTGGTCCTCCACCCAAAGGTAATTGACACCTATTGAGAATATCAGTCACTGCTGTTCAACCCTAGCAGAAGTATATGGGTAAGTAGTTCTTTCTCTTGAAGCCTGGCCTTCAGTGATCTGCCTCCAGTCACAATTGTCTTCTGCATTGACCTCTCGAGGACTCAGCCCTTTCTGACTGCCTACAACATTTCTACTTAACTTTGTCATCTATAATAATGGACTTCTGGTTGGCAGAGTACCACAATGCAAGAGACGAGGGGTGAATGTAAGTCCATGTGTCTGGTCTCTGTTCCTCTTTTTATAAGGTCACCACGATTTCATCAGGGGGCTCTATCCAGATAAACTTATCTAATTTTAATTCCTTTCCAAAGATCCTACCTTTACAGTAAATAGACTATTTGTACTCTGTTAATACCATTAATATATGACTTTGGTGGTTATATAGGAGTTTTGAGGGGCAGGGCATACCATATTCAAACCAAAGTTTTGCATATTCTTATTTTTCATGACAATAGATTTGTTTGCATAATTTCAATAAGAATATGTCCTCAGGATATAATTAGATAAATTAAAGTGTCATTTTGTGATCAAGAATAATCTCTGAGATTATGACCATCACAAGTGGGTGATATTCCAGGAAAAATTATGGAAGACTCTTAGATGGGTTAGAAGAAAGCAGCAGACATACTTTCAATGGAATACAAGGGGCTAAGTCATGCAATTCATTGTTTTTAACTTTTTTTTGAGACAGTGTTAGACTGGCCTTGAACTCACTATGTAGTCCAGGCTGGCATCAAACTTGCAGTAATCTTCCTGCCTCAGCCTAGTGCTGGGATTACAGGCATGTGTGACCATGCCCAGCTAAGTTATGCAAGTCTATAAGAGCTTGCTCTTGTCATTACTATTGAGTTACAACAGAATGTTGTGATAAACCAATAGTGATTCCTGTTTGTAGAACACAACAAATTTTTTCTGGGGAAGAAACAATTGATTCCATCTTGTGTAGCTATTAGGAAGTTGATTTTTGTATTTTCAGCTACCCTTGTATAACTACATGAATTCTCTCTTTCTCTCTATTTTTTTTTTCATTTTACCGAATCCATAAAATTTTTTATTGGTGTATGTTTGCGGTACATAATGATTACATTCTCAATGGAGAGTTGTAAATATTCACAACATCTTAATTCACCTTAATTCATTTTTTTACCATTTCTTCTTTCTTTCTATCCCTCCCCCCACTCCCCTTCCCTCCATCTTGCCATGTGCAAACATTCTATCTCACTATTTCCTACTATGTTTTTACTGTGCTCTTTTATTTATATTTTGGGTTTATCATATAAGAGAAGGCATGTGATATTTAAGGTAGTGTATCTAATTTATTTCACTTATCATCATGATCTCAAGGTGCATTCATTTTCCTACAAATGACTCAAGTTCATCCTTCTTTATACCACCACTTCTTCATCCATTCATCTGTTGATGGACATATAGGCTGCTTCCAAGATTTAGTTATTGTGAATTGTGATGCTATAAACATGAGTGTACATGTATAACTGCAATATAATGTCTTCAACTTTTTCAAGAAAATACTTAGGAAAATAGCTAGGGAGAATGGAATTTCTATTTTTTTATTTTCTTAGCAATATTCATACTTATTTCCATAGTGATTGTACCAGTTTACATTCCCACAAACAATTAAGAAGACCCGTGCTCCCTGAGTTTCTCAAGCATTTTTGTTATCTAATGTCTTGATGGCAGCCATTCTTGCTGGAGTCAGGTGGAATCTTGGTGGTGTTTTAATTTGAATTTCACTAATGGCCAGTGATGTTGAACACTTTTTCCCTGTATTTAATGGCCATTTGTACTCCTTCTGAGAAGTGTCTATTTATTTCAGTTGTCCATTTTTAATTTCTTTTGTTTTTTGGGGGTCTATTTTTTTAAGTTCTTTATATATTTTAGATATTAGCCTTATGGATGAGGAATAGGTGGAAATTTATTTTCCCATTCAGTAGGTTGTCTCTTCACTTTTTTCTTGCCTGCTGTGCAGAAGCTTTTTAATTTGACATGATACCAATTGTTGATTCTTGGTATCATTTCTTGTGAAAATGGGCTTCTGTTCAGAAAGTCCTTGCCTACCTCATGGCTTCAAGAGTTTTATCTATTTTGTTTGCCAGCATATTAAGTTTTAACATTTAGATTTTGATCCATTTTGATTTTGGTTGTGGTACATAGAGATATGGGTCCAGGTTCACTCTTATGCATGTGACTGTGTGGCTCTCCAGTACCATTTATTTAAGAGGATATCTTTCCTCCAGCATAAGCTTTTTGTCCCTTTTTCAAAGATCAGATAGTTGAATGTCCTTAAAGTTGTTTCTGCATCTTCTATTCTCTCCTGTTGATCCGTATGTCTGGCTTTTCTCCCAATACCATGCTGCTTCTATCATTCTACCTTTCATTTTATTTTGTTTTTATGAGATGGGGTCTCACTCTATAGTTCACTATCATTTTACAATGTACCCCAGGCTGGCCTCAAACTTGTGAAAATCCTTCCATCTCAGCTTCTCTAGTGCTGGATTGCATACATGTAGCACCACACCTGGCATTACGGTACTTTTGTCATGTAACTTACTATACTATTTTGATCCCTCCTTCCTTGTTTTGTAGCCCCAAATTGCTTTTGCTATTTTGAGTCTATTCTGGTTTCATATGAATTTCAGTACTGTTTTCTCTAATTTTGTGAGAAATGCTATTGGTATTTTGATTGAACTTGCATAAATCTGTATATCAGTTTTGAAAGTATGTCCATTTTGAGAATATGGGTTCTGTCTATCCAGAAACAGGAATACCTTTCTATTTTCTTTTCCAAAATATTTTAAATTAATTTTTAAACTAATTAAGTTTATTGGTACATTTTAGATATACATAGTGATCACACTCATCATAGAGAATCTGTACCTGTACATGATATATATTGACTCCTTTTTTTTCTATTCCACTGCCCTTCCTTTAACTCCTGTTTTAGTTACTTTTCTCCTGTTGCTGAGAAAAAAATACCTGATACCCAAAATTAACAAAGGAAAGGTTCATTTAGCTCACAGTCTGTGACAATTTCAGTCCATAATCAACTGGCTCCAAGGCAGAGTGGCACATGACAGAGGGCAACAGTTCATGGTAGCAGAAGACAGCCAAATCAACAAGAGCAAAACAGGCAAAAGGGAGGAGCAAGCCTCTTTCTCTCCCTTATATTGTATGCAGGCTACCTGCCCCAGGGCAGGTATAGTACTCACACCACCAATCCCTGCACTAGACAGTGAAACAATAATAACCTCTAGACTCAGCTGCCTTCTAAAAGCCTGTCTCCATGACTACATGAGGCTTTGAGGGGACATTCAGACATAAACTAAACAACTCCTCTTCTCCTTGTTTACAGAAGAGTTGTTTTCATTTTTTTCTTTCCTTTCACATTTTTCCTTTGCATTACTTCCTTTCCCCTCCCCACCTCCTGAGTTTTTCCCATTTGAACATTTTCTACCAATTTCATAATATTTATTGTATATTTTGGTATTTATTTGTACTTTCAGTTTCTCACACCAGAGAAACTCTGTGGTATTCACATATGTGTGTCTAATTTATTTCAATTATGAGTATGGTCTCAAGATGCATCCATTTACTTAGAAATGTCTCAAGATTATTCTTCTCTATGGCTGAATAGCACTCCATTGTATAAGGAGCAACTTCTTCATTATTCATTCATTGGGTGATGAATACTTGGGCCATTTCCAAGATTTAGCTGTTATAAATCATGCCAATACAAACATGGGTGTGCATATATTGCTGTGGTATGATACTTTTAATACTTTTGGGAAGATACCAAGAAGGGGAATAGCTGGGTCCAATAGGACCTCTAGTCACAGTATTTTGAGGAACCTCCTCACTAATTTCACGATGATCCCACCAACAATGGAGAAGGGTTCCTTTTCCCCCACAGCCTTGCCAGCATTTGTTATTGGTTGATTTCTTGATAACTCATTTTTTTCTAGAGTAAGATGAAATCTCAGTATTGTTTCAATTTGTATCTTTCAAATGACCAGTGATGTTGAACATCTTTTTATGTTTATTTTTTATTTCTACTTCTTCATTTGAGAAGTGTGTGTTCATCTGAGATGCCCATTTGTGGATTGGGTGTTTAAATTTGGGAGGCCTGATATTTTTTAACTCTTTATATATTCTAGATATTAGTCCTTTGTCTGAGGAACTGCTGGCAATTTTTTTCCCCACACTGTGGGTTCTCTCTTCACTCTGATGGTGGTTTCACTTGCTGTGCAAAAGATTTTAATAACTTGGGATCCCAGTTGTTGATTCTTTTTGACAATTTCTGTGCAATTGGGGTTTTGTTCATAAAGTTTTTGCCTACACTGCTGTCTTCAAGAGTTACACCTATTCCATATTCCAGCAGATTTAATGTTTCTGTTTAATATTTAGAACTTTGATCCATTTTTATTTTACTTTAGTGTATGGTAAAAATATGAGTCTATTGAGAAAGTCTATTGAGTTTTAACCTTTTGAATGTGGAAAGTCAGTTTTTGAAGCACCATTTATCAAAGAGGCTATTTTTCTTCCAGTGAATGTGCATGGTCCTTTTGTCAAAGATAAGGTGGCTGAGTATGTCTGGAATTGTTACTAAATCCTCTAAACTGTTCCACTGATCCTCAGATCTTTTTTTTGTTTTGTTTTGTTTTCACTACTATGCTGTTTGTATTGCAGAAGTTTTGTAGTTCCTTTTTGGAATTTTCATCAAGATTGCATTTCTGTATAACAATTTTGCGAATATGGTCATTTTCACTATATGGTTTCTTCCTACCCAAGAACAAGGGATAGCTCTCTATTTTCTAATATCCTCTTCAACCTCCTTTTTCAGAATATTATAGTTTTCAATGTAGAACTATTTTACTTTCTTAGATTGATTACTAGGCATTTCATTTATTTGGATGGTATTGTGAAAGGTGTTGTTTCTCTAATTTCTCTGTCAGTGAGTTTGTTATTTGTGTACAGGAAGGCTATTGAGGTTGAGTGCTGGGTTTGTATGCAGCTATGCTACTGAATTTGGTTATTAAATCTAAAAGTCTTTTTGTAGAGTTTTTGGGTTATCCTATGTAGAGTATCATGTCAATACTCTGCAAATTATAATTTAATTTCTTCCTTTCTCATCCTTATTCCTTTTTCTTTCTCTTTTCTAATTGCTCTTGCTAATTTTTCCAGAACTATATTGAATAAGAATGGTGAAAGTGGACATCCTTGTTCTGCTCCTGATTTTAGAGTGAAAGATTTCAGCTTTTGTTCATTTAGTATGAAGTTGGCTGTTGGTTTTTCTTAGATGGCTTTTATCAGATTGAGGTAAAGACTATCCCAATTTTCTGTAGGTTTTTTTTTTTAAATTTTGGATGAGTGTTGGGCTTTGTCAAATTCTTTTTCTGCATCTATTGAGATGATCATATTGTTTTTGTCTTTGGCTCTGTTAATATGATGTATCACATTTATTGATTTGCATATGTAAAACCATCACTACATCCCTGGGATGAGTCCTACCTGGTCACGTTGTGTCATCTTGTTGATGATTTGCTGCATTCTGTTTGCCAGTATCTTATTGAGGATTATTTTATCTATGTTCATTAGAGAGACTGGCCTGTAGTCTTCCTTTTTGGTTAGATTAAGTCATTCTCTGATTTGGTTTCAGGGTAATGCTTTCTTATAGGAATGAATTTGGGAGTATTGCTTCCCTTTCAATTTCATTAAAGAATTTGAGAAGTAGTGACAATAATTCTTCCCTAAATTTCCTGTGGAATTCAGCAGTGACTCCACTGGGACCTGGGATCTTCTTTGTTGGTAAGGTTTGAATTACATCTTCAATTTCATTGACTGATACTGGATTATTTAGAATTTTCATATCTGTTTAGTTCAGCTTTGGTAATTCATATGTATCTAATAATCTGTCTATTTCTTCTGTGCTTTCCATCTTATTAGAGTACAGGTT
>RJWM01001893.1:0-42695 GCA_004363535.1 Dasyprocta punctata | reverse complement strand
GGTGTGCTCTACCACGCCCAGCTTACAAGTACAGGTTCTTGAAGTAGATACTGATTTTTTTTTATTTATGCAGGCTCTGTTGTGATTTCCCCCTTTTCATTCCTAATTGCATG
Organism: Dasyprocta punctata; assembly: GCA_004363535.1. Taxonomy (NCBI): domain Eukaryota; kingdom Metazoa; phylum Chordata; class Mammalia; order Rodentia; family Dasyproctidae; genus Dasyprocta; species Dasyprocta punctata. Next base: position 42,582 of record RJWM01001893.1, on the reverse strand, counting down.
GCTTTGAGGCTTTTCTTTCCTTTTTGGATAAGGTAGGCTAAGGATTTTTCAGTTTTTATCTAATCTTTCAAAGAACCAACTCTTCGTTGATTTTATTTTTCAAAGAACCAACTCTTCATTGATTTTTTTTGTATTATTTTCTGATTCTCAATTGCCTTAATTTTTGCTCTGATCTTTATAATTTCCTTCCTTTTATGAGCTTTGGGCTTGACCTGCTCTTCTTTCTCTAGAAGTTTGAGTTTCAACATTAAGTTCTTTATTTGGGCTTTCTGTTTTCCTTACATGGGAATTCACCAGCATAAATTCCTTCTCAGTATTCCTTTCATTGTTCTGGTATGTTGTATTGGCATTATCATTTAACAGTAGAATCTGTCTAATTTCTTCTTTAATTTCATCTATGACCCATTGGTTGTTCAGGAGGGTGTTATTTAATTTCCACGTGTTTATGGAGTTGTTGTGGTTTCTTTAGTATGATCTGATAGCATGCTTGGGATAACTTCAATTCCTTTGCATTTACTTAAGAATGTTCTAGGAGCTAGTACGTGGTCTATTTTGGAGAATGTCTCGTGTACAGTTGAGATGAATGTGTATTCTAATGTGAGGTGGAATACTCTGTGGACATCTACTTAGCTCATTCAAAAATTTGGTTCATTTTGGTTCAGTTTTGACAGGTTTCATTGTGTTCTCATATTGGCTCATTTTGCTGCATATACTTTCAATGAAATTTTGACTCTCATGGATATCTACTTGAATTTGTTTCATGGATTCCATTTCTTTCCTGTGTTGGGTGTTCATGCTTTCTATCATCTTCCTAAGCTCCTCTATTTTTTCATTTATAAAAAGAAGAACAAATCCAGAATTTCAAAACAAGATAATAGGAGTGTAAAAATAATTAATGTATTTAGTAATATGATAAATGTATTTAATAATTAATGTATTTTCTCTAGAGTCACTAAGCATTTCTACTTTTATGGTCACCATCTCTGTAGTTATCTGAGCAATTATTTCTGATTTGATTTTTTTCTAGAACCTCATTCATTAGCTTTGTTACTTCTGCTTTTACCACTTCAGAGAGCTCATGCAGGTGGCTTTCAGACTGTGCTACCTCATTGATCCTGGGTTTACCTTTGGTGAGCTAGATGTCTGAGGTTGCATCCTGCTTATGTTTCTTCTCATTTTGTAAACTTTTTCTAAATTAAAAGTTTAATTGTTGGGTTGATGGTTCTAAATGTTCTTTGTAGCTGTATTTCTAGTATTTAGAACCTTTAGAAAATGACTACTTCTCAGAGATCTCTTCCAGGTGCACCTGGCTTTTGGGTTTTATGTCTGTTGCAAGATCCTACCTCTTTGACTTATTGGGGTTGAGAAGTTGCCATTTGGCCTAGTCCCTCATTCTCAGGCACTGGTCTATTTTTTATGACCCTTAGGTAATCTCAGTCTTGGTATACCAGGAACAACAACTAGTTAGAATACTTATGTCTCTTTGCCTAAAGTGGTATGAGCAGCAATAGTGATAGTATCAAACATAGCCTAAAAAAGTGACAAACTGAAGTAACTATTAGTTTGCCACCTTAGCCATGTGAACTAGAGCTGTTATTTAACAAAAATCTAAAACAAACCAGAAATTTGTATGCAGTAAATAAGCCCTCAATATACTGATTTTACTCTCAGGGAAGAAAGTTTAGAAGAGTTTAAGGCCAATTCTGGCTTCATTGTATAAGTTTTTGTGATAGATCACTGAATTCATATTATGGATAAATTTAATTGTGTTAACTTGAATTACTACCAGGAGTGGGGCCATTGTTGTGACTGTGCCTCACCATATGGTTTAGAAGTCATTCAAAAGTGGTTTGTGGGAAGAATTCAGAAAAATTTGGAAATGCAGGCTAGTAAAGTTTTAGAATGCTGTAAAAAGAGCCTGATTATAGCTCAGAAGACCAGAATGCTGAAAGGAATGTGAATAGGCTCAGGAGGTTTCAGTTGGGAACAAGGGCTCTGTTGGCAACTGGACTAAAAACCATGTGTGTTACGCTTTAGCAAAAATTTTTCTATGACCTGGGTGTGTTGGTGTATGCCTATAATTTCAGCACTCTGGGAGACTGAGGTAGGTGGATAATAAGTTCCAGCCTAGCCTGGGGCAATTTAATGAGCCACTGCCTCAAACTTAAAAAGAAAAAGATGGCCTGATCAGATAGTGCATTGTGAAGGCCCTGGGGCAATCCCCAGTACCACACAAAACAAAACAAAAGAAAACAAAATGCAAAACTCATTCCCTGAGACTGTGTGGGAGACTGACACTAAGAGTTATGGGTTAATTTATTTGGTTGAGGACTTTCCAAGGAAGCTGAACCTTCAGACTGTGCTATGGGTACTGCTTGCTGCTTTTAGGTAGATTTATAGCATTAATTGGGAGAAAAAGTCTAAACAGAAAATTTCAAAAAACTTAAATTTCATATTTGCCTGACTCCATATTGAAAGGAAGATTTGGAACACAGTAGAGGGTAATTTGCTTTGGTAGTACACATAATGAGGGTCTGGGGCTTGGTGAGAGAAAGGGCAGACTAACCTGTCTGTGGAACTCCATTCTAGGCATACATGGCAGAAGCTGGACATCTGTGTGCATAAGGAAAGAATCAAACATTTTTGCGTAAAGCTAAATAATTAGGAAAAAAACCCATTATTTTCTTTGTTTTAGGACTCATATCTGCAACTCCAAGTTTTGAAAGTACACATTTTTGTTTTCCTTTTGACAAGCAAGATAGTAGTATAAACGGTATTCCTGAGATACTTCTTTCCACAGAAGCAGTTGCATTGGACCTAGAACTGTTGATTTCTGTTCCCAAGGTCAGTGATGCTAATGATGATAAACATTAATGAATTAATTAATAGGTAGATAAAATAATAATGAGATGAATAAATTTCCTGTGCTGTAAATTGATCTCCTTTGCTTTAATCTATTTCATATTTTTAATTCTTCTGCTTGACTATATTGGGAGTGGGAAATAGTGGGTATGAGTGAGTGCGTCAAGTTAGAAGGTAGACAAGAGAATTGGAACAAACACATTTTAGAAGCTTTTACAATTTGCTTGTAATATTGTAAGTTCTTAGAACATAAGTTATGATTTTATTAGAATGTATAACCACAAGCTAAATAAACAAGAATATGTGATTGTAATATTTCTAGATGCAGTTATTACAATGGCATAAATGTGCTAACTCAATAAAGCTATATGAACTAAAAAAAAAAAAAAAAAAAAAACTTAAATTTCATCCCAAAAGAAACAACATATAAAGTTGGGGCCCACAGAAGTGTGGTTTATGAAGAGATTAGTGTCATTGAAAAGAAACCAAGTCCTTTGTACAAGGACAAGAAGAAAAATGCTTTGAGACCATTTCAGAAATCATCAAGATTTCACCCAGCACAGGTTCAGTGCTGTAAAAATATACACCTTCAATTTGAGAAGAGAGTCCCTAGGACCTCTCCTTGATGAAGATCTCTTGGGGAATTGATTCCATAGGATCCATGTCACAGTGCTCAGCTATCCAGAAATCAGAATCTGCTGCAGCCATGGTCTGAAGGGGTCCTGGTTATGGTTTCTGTTGACAGCTAACTTTGGCACCATCTGTGTGATACAGAATTCATAAGTCATGAAGTGAGAAAGGCTTCCACCCAGATTTCAGTGGAAGTCCTGGGAGGTCAGGCAAGGAGTTCTGACAAGGCAGTGTATGAAGCTGTGAAAATTGAACTAAAGATGCAGTGAAGACCAAAGGAAATCAGAGATGTTAGGAACATAGGATATCTGCCAAGGAAAGCTGTAGACCATAAGTAGATTCAGTTCAAGAGAGGTCCATGTATCTGTAACCAGCAGGGCCATAGTTGGTGGAACCTCTCAAGCCTTCTGGAATACATATCTCAGCACCATATGCTTCTCATGCTGGATATAGAACTAACTAAAGGACTTAATAGTTGCCATGCTGGGTTTAGTCTTGATTTGATCCAATTCTTTTCTCTTACCCTATTTCTCCCTTTTGGAATGGAAATATTTATCCTGTGCCATTGCACCTTAGGATTATGTAACTTGTTTTTTATTTTTATAGCGATTCACAACTGAGGGCTTGCCTTGAGTCTCAGAAGAGACTTTGACTTGGACTTTTGAAAAATGCTGAGACTAATGAAGGTTTATGAAAGGGATTACTGAATTTTTGGATGTATTCAGGACACTAATATCATGTCAGGTGTAATTTTGACCTTGTGTTTATGTGGAGACTAAATATGGTTGAAGGGGACGTGCTTGTGTATTAAGTTGAGAAGTGGTCGTTAAACTGAATTGTGTCAATTTGGTTGACCTGAAAGACACTTAGGGGGTTAGTTAAGCATACAGCTGGGTGTGTCTGGGTAGGCTATGAAGGCATGACCTTGGATACTACATCTGTTCTCTCATCCCTTCCTGTCCGGCACTGTTTCCTGATCTCTTTCCCAAGTACCATGATCTAAGTGTTTTTGCTCTTATGCATCTTTCTGTCATTATGCTACTTCATCAGAGCCAATGGACAATGGATAGATCTTCTGAAATCATGAGCAAAATTAAACCTCTTCTCCTTTAAGGTATGGGTGTCAGGTATTGTGCTTAGTGATTGGAAAACTGATTAACTCATTTCTTCCAAAGATTGAAATTTTTTTGAATTTTTGCATGAAATTCATATGTTACCTAGAAAATAATCAAGAAGTAATAATTTGATGAGAACACAATTCATTCTGCTCCATTTTTATGTGTTCCAAAAATGGATCACTAGTATTGAAAGGTTAATGAAATTGGTTTCCTAGGACTGCTAAAACAAACACCACAGACTGAGGAGTTTAGAGCTATGAACATTTATTATATCACAGGTTTGAACACCAAAAGTGTGAAATCAAGGGGTAGTCAGGGCCATCTTTCTTCTTAAATCTGTGGGTAAGAATCTTTCCTTACCTCTTCTAGCTTCTGGTATTTGCTGTAAGCCTTTCGTAATACAGTGTTCTAATTTCTGCCTCTGTTATCACATGGCTGTCTTCTCCTTGGATGCCTTTGCTCCATTTTCCCTCCAAGAGTATTTGTATCTAAAATTCCTATTTTAAAAATAAGGATACCAGCCATATTGGATTAGGAGCCCATCCTATTCCAGTGTGACCTTATCTTAACTAAACCTATGACAACTCAATATTCAAATAAGGTCACATTCTGAGGTACCAGAGGTTATAAATTTGACATATGACTTTGAATAGGAGGGTACAATTAAACTCATAACAAGGAAAAGGCACAATTCTAGAAGAGAGAAATTGCTAACCAGAGTCCAATAAATGGTAATTTTGCCTTTTCTCTTCCTTCTTCTTTCAGGTTTGGAGTCAATACAAAATGGAGTTTCAGGTGGGTCCCAGTAAGTTCATTCTTTTTGGAGGGCTGCTTGGGAGGCAGGTCCGTCAGAAATGTGATTCTGCCTCAGAGGAGATTTGGTATGGGGTGCTCATTATGGGTTTGGATCATCCAGAAGCAGAAGAAGACAAGAATAGACATGAGTTGAAAAGAATCTTTCTGCTCTGGATTTACTTTCCACCATGTCACAGAAAGCTGCTCATGCTGGATGTGGGAAAACTGCTTTCTCCCCCCAATAGAATGTGACCATCTCCTTTCAGAGTCACAGATTTATGAATTTTCCTGTTGGCTTATATTCATCTCCCTAGTTGCTTAGAGGAAAATCAGGATAATTCTGAAAGTAGAACTTTTCAACTCAAGTTTTCTTTTATTACTCCTAGGTTTGTGGTTTTGAGTATTACTCATACATTTACACCCACCAAAGTAAGCTTGAACCATTGAAATGTGGTCATTAATTAATCAGTTAATTTAAGTAAAATCTCTTCTATTATGTATTTCTTGTCTCATCTTTCCAGTGAGTTTAAAACCAGGTTTCTAATAATTTCTGACTGTGAAAGCTCCTCTGGCTTAGGACTCACTATAGGAAAGCTCATGGAAATCCCAGGGTGTTAACTTCTTTCCTGGCTATATTTCAGCTGTTTTAAAGTCTTGCTTGTTTTGGCTTTCCTACTTTACCTCCCTGTGTGGGTGTTATAGGAACCTCCCTGTCAGTGTTTGTCTTGGTTATTTTTCTCTCATTGCTGAGACAAAATACTTGACACCCAAAATTAGGGAAAAAAAGGTTTATTTCTTACAATACTGGAGGTTTTAGTGCACACTCAGCTGGCTGCAAGGCAGGGTGGTGTGACTGGGGGGCAGCTGTTCATGGCTGCAGCAAACAGCAAGGTGTGAAGTGGCAAGAGAGAGAAGACACACCTCCTTCCTGCCCTTACACTGTTGGCTCCACCCTGGGTGGGTGCCACACTTACACCACCAATCCCAGTGCCAGACAGCAAACCAATCACAAACATCAGACTCAGCCCTGTCCATGATTATATGAGGCTTAAGTGGGGCCATTCAAACACACTGTAATAGTGCCCAATAAAACCCACCCCTTCTCTTCTCAATCTTGCTACAAAAGGTTGGGGGGAAAAACCTGATGGTGAGTTTACTTTGACTTAAACCTCTGGACAGACAAAAGCAATTAGGAGGATAAAATGAGGGGCAGTTGCCACTTTTCACTTTGATCTGTACTGAGTCAGGAGTGAGCTCCATAGAAAGAGCATCCCTTTCTGCAATGAGCCCTCTGGAGGAAACATAAGTCTCATGAGAATTTGAGGTTTACTAGTAGTTTAAGAAAGGATTAGCAATTCATATGTGCTAAGAGCCAATGGCAAAAGGAAGTTATTCTTGCACTGTGAGTGATGAAATGTCCATACAGCTATAGGGTTGTCAGAAGGGTGTATATAGCAATGAGGAAAAAAGAAGGGGTTTCTTTTAAGCAAACAGATGCACTACAAAACCACAAAGGCCAGCACTGGGTAAAGATGGAGACCACACTTAAAGCCTGGAGATGGGGTCCTACCTGTTTTGTCACTGACTAGTTGGGGGATGGAGTGTAATTCATTAGGCTCTCTGAATCTCACTTTGTTAATTTCTTTATTTCTTTATTATGTACTCTGGTTCAAATAACTTTTCCATGGGCATTTAATATTGCTTGAAAGCTCTTTAGACCAACATACATGTGTTGTTAAGATACACATCCACACATACATGTATTTGGGAGCAAGAGCACTGGTACTGTTATTAATAGTTCCTGGTAATGTAGAATGGGGATGACTCTGCATGGGCCCATGTTTGATGACTGTTACTTCCTTTAATCTTCAGAATGACTGCAGAAAGAGGTACTGTCATATATAATGGAGAACTAAGCCTTGTGTAGATTGGTAAGGTGTCCAAGTGGAAATTGTAAAAAAATCACCCAGCCCAGGCAAAAATGAAATTCTGGTAAGATATCAGGATTGTAAAGGTAGCAAAAAGAGCCCCTCAGAGTGGGCTAAAAGAGACTCCCTAGCAAGAAAAGTGGCAGAGAAGGGGTATGTAAGGGACAGAGGTGGTTGGTGGACCTTGTGAAACAAGCCAAAAAATAGAAAAGTAATAAAAGTGCAAAAAACAAGAATTTAAAAAAAAAATTTTTTTAAAGAGAATAAAACAAAGCAAAACAGAACAGAAGAAAGCAGATCAGGATGAAACAATGCAAGCAACACAGGACTTCAAAACAAGTGAACAGGAAATCAATAGTGGCTACCATAACATCTCTTGTCCTCCTCGAAATAGTTGTCCATGCTTTCACACACAATGAATTAAAACAAAACACAACAGTATAAAACTGATAAAAACAAAAGAATGAAAGCATTACAGGCCTTCAAAACCCAACAGTAGAAAAATCAACAATGGCTGCTGTAATGTCTCATGTTCTCTTCAAAACAGCCATCCACACTTTCATACATATTGAAATCAAATAATAGAGAACAGACTAAGAACAATTGAAACAAAGAATATAAGCATTATTGGACTTCACAACAAGATGATAGGAAATCAGCAATGGCTACCATAATGTCTTGTTTTCTTCAAAGTAACTGTTTATACCATCACTCATAATAAAATCAATTCTTGTAAACTCTTTCAGAGAAGTTCTAGGGTTGTATAAGCCTACACATGTACATCTATCCTTTCTGTATTAGAAGGAAAGACAAAGCAAAACATCACAAATTACAAAAAATGAGAAACAAAAGAGACTAATAAATAACAATAACAAATAACCCAAAACAATAACAATACAGGCTTATAAAACAAGGTGGCAGGAACATAACTAAGGTAGTTATTTTGCATAGTTATCTTCAAAAGAGTTACTCAGATTACCAGATATACACTTGCAAAATTGATCTAATCCTATGAATGTTAACTGTTTTGTTCCAACAACTAATAAAATTAGTAACACAATCCTTTTAGCTATCTTAAGTGTAGACACACAAATTTATATCTTTTCTCTTTTCTCTTCCTTCTTTTCTCCTTTTCTCTATCTGATACATTTTTTCCCCTTTGGGCAGTTTGCTATCCTTCAACAAAATTTACTGTAGATTTTGCATCTTATTTACTCTTTCAGTTTCTTACACTAGGGAGACAATACCGTATTTATACACGTGAGTTTGATTTATTTCACTTACAAGTATGGTCTCAAGGCACAACCATTTATGTATAAAAGCCTCAGTGTGATCCTTTTTTATAGTTGAGTAGTACTCCATTGCATAAAAGTACCACATCTTCTTTGCCCATTCCTCGGTTGATGGGCATTTAAGTTGTTTCCAAGATTTGGCTATTACAAATTGTGCCGCTATAAACACGGGTGCACATATATCACTGTGGTATGGTGTTTTCGATTCTTCTGGGAATATGCCCAGAAGTGGAATAGCTGAGTCAAATAGGACTTCCAATCTCAGCTTCTTGAGGAACCTCCAGATTGATTTCCACAGTGGTTGCACCAGTCTGCACTCCCACCAACAGTGCAGGAAGGTTCCTTTTCCCCTACAGCCTCTCCAGCATTTGTTATTGGTGTTTTTCTTGATCCTGGCCATTCTTTCTGGAGTGATATGGAATCTCAGTGTTGTTTTAATCTGCATTTCTGTAATGAACAATGATGCTGAACATTTTTTCATGTATTTATTTGCCATTTGTATTTCTTCAGCCGAGAAGTGTGTATTCATCTCAGATGCCCATTTTTGGATTGGGTCTTTGAATTTTGGGAGTTTGATTTCCTTTAATTCTTTATATGTTCTAGGTAGAAGTCCTTTGTCTGAGAGACAGTTGACTAAGGTTTTTTCCCAATTTGTGGGTTTTCTTTTCACTCTGTTGGAGATGTCCTTTGACATGCAAAAACTTTTCAATAAAATGAGATTCCAGTTATTGATTCTGGGAATTATTTCCCATGCAGTTTGATTTTTGTTTGTGAATTCTCTGCCTACCCCTATATCTTCAAGATTTCTACCTACTTTGTCTTCCAGCAGATTTAGTGTTTTTGTTTTAATATTTAGATCTTTGATCCTTTTTGACTTTAGTGTATGGTGATAGGCATGGGTCTAGTTTTAGTTTTTGGCATATGGAAAGCCAGTTTTTTCAGCACCACTTATCAAAGAGGCTTTCTCCCAGTGAACATGTTTGGCCCCTTTGTCAAAGATAAGATGGTTAAGTGTGTTTGTGGTTGTGGTTGTATCTTCACATTTATTCCATTGATCTTCAGGTCTGTTTTTATTCCAGTATCATGCTGATTTTATCACAGTAGCTTTATAGTATAACTAAGTCAGGCATTGTGATGCCTCCTGCCTTGTCTTTGTTGCCTAGAATTGCCTTAGCTAATCTAGGTCACTTCTGGTTCCAGATGAATTTTAGGAATGTTTTCTCTAGATCTGTGAGGTATGCTAATGGTATTTTGATTGGAATTGCATTAAATCTGTATAACAATTTTGGGAGAATGTCCATTTTCACAATTTTGGTTCCTCCTATCCATGAACAAGGAATGTCTTTCCATTTTCTGAGGTCCTCTTCGATTTCTTTTTTCGGAGTATTGAAATTTTCACTGAATAGATCTTTTACTTCCTTTGTTAGATTGATTCTTAAGTATTTCATTTCTTTCGATGTTAATGTGAAGGGTGTCACTTCTCTTATTTCTCTCTCAGTGGGTTTGTTGTTTGTGTAGAGGAATGCTATTGATTTTTGAGTTGACTTTGTAACCAGCTACATTACTGAATTTGATTATTACATCTAGAAGTCTTTCAATGAATTTTTGGGGGTCTTCTACGTAGAGTATCATGTCATCTGCAAATAATGATAACTTAACTTCTTCTTTTCCTATCCTTATTCCTTTTATGTCTTTCTCTTGTCTAATTGCTCTGGCTAATATTTCCAGCACTATATTGAATAAGAGTGGTGATAATGGACAGTCTTGTCTTGTTCCTGATTTTAGAGTAAAAGCTTTCAGTTTTTGACCATTTAATATTATGCTAGCTATTGGTTTGTCATAGATGGCTTTTATCAGATTCAAGTAAAGGACATCTATTCCAGTTTTCCATAGGGTTCTTATCATGAATGAGTGTTGGACTTTATCAAAAGCTTTTTCTGCATCTATTGAAGTGATCATGTGATTCTTATCTTTGGCTCTATTGATATGGCATATTATGTTTATTGATTTATGTATGTTGAACCATCCCTGTATTCCTGGGATGAATCCCACTTGGTTGTGGTGTATAATCTTCTTGATGACTTGCTGCATTCTGTTTGCCAGTATTTTATTGAGGATTTTTGCCTCCATATTCATAAGGGAGATTGGCCTGTAGTTTTCTTTCTTGGTTGGATCTTTCTCTAGTTTTGGTAGGAAGGTAATACTTGCTTCCAGGAATGATTTAGGGAGAATTGCTTCCCTTTCCATTTCATTGAAGAGTTTGAGGAGTGTTGGCATTAAGTCTTCCTTGAATTTCTTGTAGAATTCAGCTGTGAATCCATCAGGACCTGGGCTTTTCTTTGTTGGTAAGGTTTTAATTACATTTTCTATTTCATTAATTGAGATTGCGTTACTCAGTAATTTTATATCTTCTTGATCCAGCTTTGGTAATTCATATGTTTCTAGGAATCTATCCATTTCTTCTGTGTTATTGGACCTATGAGACTAAAAGTTTTCAAAGTAGGTATTGATGATCTTCTGTATTTCCTCATGGTCTATAGTGACTTCACCCTTTTCATTCCTTATTGCATGAATTTGAGTTTTTTCTTTCCTTTTTAAGATTAGGTTGGCTAGGGGCTTGTCAATTTTATTTATTCTTTCAAAGAACTAACTCTTTGATTCTTTCTTTGCATTGTTTTCTTAGTCTCTATTGTGTTAGTTTCTGCTCTTATCTTTATAATTTCCTCCCTTCTTTTGGCTTTGGGCTTGACTTACTCTTCTTTTTCTAGATGTTTGAGGTGTAGCATCAGGTTGTTTATTTGTGTTTGTTCTGTTCTCCTGATGTGGTAATTCACTGCAATAAATTTCCCTCTGAGAACTGCTTTCATTACATCCTACAGGTTCCAGTAAGTTGTATTTGTATTTTCATTTGCTTATAGATATTGTTTAATTTCTTCTTTAATTTCCTCTGTGACCCATTGATTTCTCAGGAGTATATTATTTAATTTCCAAGTTTATGGAGTTTTTGCAGTTTTTTTGTCATTAATTTCTAGTTTCATGGCACTATGATCAGATAATAAGCATGCAATAATTTTAATTCTTTTGCATTTATTTAAGCATGGTCTATGGGCCAATATATGATCTATTTTAGAGAATGTACCATGTGCAGCTGAGAAGAATGTATATTCTGATGTTGGGTGGAACACTCTGTACATGTCTACTGAGTCCCTTTGTTCACAAGTTTGATTCAATTCTGTTATTTCTTTGCTGATTTTCTGTCTAGTTGATCTCTCTCTTTGTATTAATGAGGTCTCCCATTATAATTGTCTTAATGCTTATTTGATTTTTCATTTCTATTAATGTTTGTTTTATATAGCTGGGTGCTCCCATACTTGGTGCATATATATTTAAGATTGTTATCTCTTCCGCATGAAGTTTTCCCCTAACTAATATGTAGTGATCTCCTTTATCTCTTTTGATTCTTCTTGATTTGAAGGTCACACTGTCTGCAAACAGAATAGCTACCCCTGCTTTTTTTTGGGTTCCTGTTGCATGGAGTATTGTTTTCCATCCTTTTACTCTCAGTGTATGAATTTCCTTTTGGGTTAGATGGGTTTCTTGTATATAGCATATGTTTGGATGCTGTTTCTTAATCCATTTTGCCAGTCTATTTCTTTTAATTGGTGAATTGAGGCCATTTACATTAATAGTTATAACTGATATATATTGGTTTATTTTTGTCATGTTATCTTTCTGCTGTTGTTTCTTTACATTTTCCCTCTGTTTAATTGTTTGCTTTGCCTAGTGGTTTTTTCTGTTGGTTTTCCTGAAGTCATAGTTATTTTTATACCTATCTAGAATATCTTTCAGTATTCTTTGCAGGGTTGGTTTGGCAGTCATGAAGTTCTTCAGCTGTTCTTTGTCATGGAAGTATCTTATTTCTCCATCAGTTTTGAAGCACAGTTTTGCAGGGTACATCAATCTGGGTTGGAAGTCATTTTCCTTTAGGATTTGAAATACCTCACTCCTTGCTCTTCTTGATTTCATTGTTTGTGTTGAGAAGTTTGCTGTGATTCTGATGGGCTTTCTCCTATAGGTGATCTGTCTCTTTTCTCTAACAGCTTTTTATAGTTTGTTCTTATGTTGAATTTCTGGGATGTTGATTATTATATGTCTGGGTGTAGATTTATTTTGGTTATGGCTAATTGAAGTTCTATATGCTTCACTTATCTGTATGTCAGTTTCCTTTCCCATGTTTGGGAAATTTTCGACTATTCTTTCTAAAATAGTCTTTTGATATTATTTATGCTGTACTTTCTTTTTTGTTTACATCTGTCAATAGTATATTCTTTTTCCTTGTATCAACTTATAACTTTTGAATTGTTACTTCCTGATTTCTTGTTATTTTTAAAAGATCCTTCCTTTCCTGTTCACTAGTTGCAATCTTGTCTTTGAGTTCTGAAAGTTTATCTTCACATTCATTGAGGTGGTTTTGACAGCTTTCGATGGAGATTTTGATTTCCTGGATATCTCTTTGCATCTGTTTCATGCATTCTGTGTCTTTTTTATATTGTTCATTCAGGGGCTGGGGATTTAGCTCAGTGGTGGAATGCTTGCCTAGCAAGCTGGAAGCCCTGGGTTCGGTCCTTAGCACCAAAAAATAAAAAACAAAAAATCCTAAAAAAAAAAAACACAAAATACAAAAAAGACCAAAAACAAACAAGGTAACTATATTGTTCATTCAAGGTGTCTATCTTTTTGTAGTGCTCCTCAATTTTTTTAAACTATGTCTTCTTTATATGTGTCCAGCATTTCTTTTATTATGTTTATCATTTCTTCTTCTACCTGGGAGATTATTGCTGATCTGAGTTCCTCTACAGCTTCATAGACTTGTTTCTTTACTTCAGCTACTATCATTTCATAACTTTCATGTGTATGGCTTATATTTCGTTCTATGTCCATGTCTCCTAGGCTTGCTTAGGGTGGGCTAGAGGGTCAAGATTGCATTTTGCTCTTGCATTTTGTCATTTTCCTGTATTCCACTGGAGAAGCTGAATGCCAGGTTTAGTTGCTTCCTGGGTTTAGGATATCTGTCTCTACTGCAGGGAGTTTCCCCAGTTGAATAGGAGTCATTGGTCAGGCCTTACCTGATCACTAGTGGCACTCTAAGACTCCTCAAAAGTTGGGAGTATGCTGGGTGGGTCTTCAGCAAATTCACGTGGCCCACCGAAGCTCCCCAGCTATTTGGGGTTGCTGGGCAGGACTCTACCAGGTTCTGAGTGGCATTCCGAGGCTGGACGGCTAGATGGAGTACACTATGCAGGCCTTCAGTTCAGGCTGCATGGCACTCCAAAGCTTCCCAACTGCACAGGTTGCTAGGTGTGGCCCTACCAGGTTGCAAGCGAGGTGCTGAACTTGCAAGCTGGATGGGGCTTGCTGTGTAGGCCTTCAACTCGCACCAACGAGCACAGGTGGTTCCCTGGCCATTCAGAGTCACTGGGCGGGGCCCAATCAGGACCTAAAGGACCTACCTGAAGGTCCCAGGCTAATTGGGCACACTGGGCGGGTCCCTACCTGGTTCTGGGTGGAAGGGGTGCCAAGCTTGCACGTCTGGATGGAGTTTGCTGTGCAGCGCTTCAGCTCGAATCACTGAGCATGGGCGGTTCCTCAGCCACTCGGGGTCACTGAGCCTCTAGGGACCTACCCAAAGGTCCCCAGATGATTGGGTGTGCTGGGTGGGTCCCTACCAGGTTCTGAGAGGGGTGCCAAGCTTGCATGCCTGGATAGAGTTTGCTGTGTGGGGCTTCGGCTCCCACCACTGAGCACAGGCGGTTCCTCATCCACTCCAGGTCACTGGGCAGGGACCAACCAGGCCCCAAAGGACCTACCTGAAGGTCCCTGGCTGATTGGGTGTGCTGGGTGGGTCCCTACCAGGTTCTGAGAGGGGTGCCGAACTTGCACGCCTGGATGGAGTTTGCTCTGCAAGGCTTCGGCTTCCACCCAAGAATTTCTTAGTGAAAAAAGATGTTAATGCAATTAGAAATGAAAAGGCAAAATCACAACAGATGCTGGAAATCCAGGAGATAGTATCTAATTCAAAAAATTATATTCCAACAAATTAGCAAATTTTGAAGAAATGGACAGACTTCTAGACACATACAAACCACCAAAATGAACACAAAAGACATAAATATGCTTAATAATCCAAATCCAAATATGCTTAAGCAATCAAATTGACATAGTAATAAAGAATCTACCAACTAAAAGAAGCCAAAGACCTGATGGATTCACTGCTGAATTCTACAAAACCTTTATGGATGTTATATCATCAATATTCCTCAAACTCTTCAAAGAAATTGAAATAGATGGAGTGCTCCCAAAGTTGCTTATGGAAGCCACTATCATGCTGATCCCAAAACCAGAAAAAGACTCAACTGAAAAAGAAAAGTATAAGCTATTCTTCTTAATGAATATAGATACAAAACTTCTCAACAACATATTAGCAAATAGAATGCAGCACATTATCAAAAAGATCATACATTATGATCGTGGATTCTTCAACATACATACATCAATAAATGCAATACATCACATAAACAGAAACAAGGTAGAAAATCACATGATTATATCAATAGATGCAGAAAAGGCTTTTGACATAATCCAGCATCCATTCATGATAAAAATTCTGAAGAAAACAGGTATAGAAGGACCATACCTGAATACGATAAAAGTTATACATGACAAACCAATAGCCAACATCATACTAAATGGGGAAAAACTAAAAGCATTTCCCCTAAAATTAGGAACAAGACAAGAATGTCCACTATCACCTCTTTTGTTCAACATAGTCCTTGAAACATGAGCCAGAGAAATTAAGCAAGAGAAAGAAATAAAAGGAAAATGTATTGGAAAGAAAGTACTCAAATTATCATTATTTGCAAATGACATGGTACTCTATGTAGAAGACTCAAAAACCACCACCAAAAACTCGTAGAATTAATGAACTTCAGCAATGTAGCAGGATATAAGATCAGCACACAAAAACCATTAGTATTTTTGTACACCAACAATGAATAGAATGAGAAGGAAATTATGAAAGTAACTCCATTTATAGTAGCTTCAAGATAAATGAAATAGCTAGGCATTAACCTAACCAAGGAAAATGAATGACCTCTACAAAGAAAACTGCAATAATCTGTAAAAGGAGATTGAAAAAGACATCAGAAAATGGAAAGATGTTCCCCGCTTCTGGATAGGCAGAATCAATATTGTCAAAATGGTCATACTCCCAAAACTATTATACAGATTAAGTACAGTACCAATCAAAATACAAACAGCATACTTTATATATCTAGAAAAAACAACCCCAAAATTTATATGGAACCAGAAGTGACTCAAAATAGCAAAAGCAATTTTGGGCAACAAAAGCAAAACAGAAGACATGGTAATAACTGACTTCAAGCTATACTACAAAGCAATAGTGATAAAAACGGCAAGGTAGTGGAACAAAAACAGACACTTGGATCAATGTAATAGAATGGAAGACACAGAAACATGCCTAGACACATTAATCTATTTGATCTACAAAGGGTTTTGTTGGAGGAAAGACAGCCTATTGAACAAGTGGCACTGGGAAAACTGGTTATTTATGAGCAGAGGATTGAAACCAGACTCGTATCTCACTACATACTAAATTAAGATAAAAATGGATCAAAGACCTAAACGTTAAAACAGAAACATTAAACCTACTGGAAGATAAAACTGGTAAAATCCTTCAAGACGTTTAAAAAAAAAAACAGGCTTCTATTAAACTAAAAGTCTTCTTTCTGTGCAGCAAAAGAATCAAGCTGTAGAGTGAAGAGACAACTCACAGAATGAGAAAAATCTTCTGCCAGCTACTCCACAAACAGAGGAGTAATATCTGGATTATACAAAGAACTCAAAAAAATAAAACCACCCAAAATTAAAGGCCCAGTCAAGAAATGGGCAAGAGAAATGAATAGACACTTCATGAACAGAGAAGCAATACAAATGGTCAACAAATATATGAAAAAATCAACATCTCTGGTCATCAGAAAAATGCAAATTAAAACAATGCTAAGATTCCATCTCCAGAAAGAATGGCAATCATTAGGAAATCAAACAATAAAAATGTGGCTGTGGTGAAAAAGGAACTCTTGTTGGTGGAAATGTATATTAGTACAACCATTATGAAAATCAGCATGGGATTTATCAAAGAATTGAAATTAGAAATTCCATATGACCCAGCTATACCATTCTAGGGGTTTTACCCAAAGAACTTAAGACAGCATACTGCAGTGATACACATATAATGGCACAACTCATAATAGCTAAATCCTGGAAACAGCCTATATATTCAACAGATGACTGAAAAAATAAAATGTGGTATCTATACATAATGGAATGTTATTCTGCTGTGAAGAATCACAGATTTGAGACATTTGTAGGGAAATGGATGCACCTAGAAAATATAATATTGGTTAAAATAAACCAGACACATAAGTTTAAATACCATAGGATATCTCTCAGTTTAGTGTGCCAAAGTACAAAGAGAATGATAAAGGATAGATAGAATGGAATAAGGATATTGATATCTTGCAATAGGGAAGTAGACCAATAGAATAAGGGCAAGGGCCGAGGAGGAGGGGAAAGAAAAATAAGTAGAATAAAGATGTATCATGTATAAGAACCTAACAACTTCAATTAATGTAAACATTGTATGCCGTAACATGAGGTAAGATTACTAACATCAACAACAATGAAAAATGGGGTGGTGGATTGGAGGAAGAAGGTGGAAGGGGGGGAAGGGGAAGGAATTAGAAAAAAGAAACAAGGTGTGATGTGTGCATGTAACCACATCCCAAGATGACTGTAAACTTTATGAACTATAAACATGTACTAATAAAATTAAAAACTGAAAAATTAGATTTTCTTTATTAAAAATTATATAAGCTGCTGTTCTTACAATTATTAAAATAACACACATACATAAAAGACTAAAAAGACTGCATAAAAATTGAAAGAAGTAAAATACATATTTGGTAGATCTACCACAATTATTTTATTTAATGTTTCCTTTTGTTTATTTAATATTTATTTAATGTTTCCTTTATGCTGAAGTTGAATATATTTAGTAAATCATAAATGTTTTCTCATGTTAAATAGTCTTTGTCTTTAAATTTTTTTTTTCTTTTAGACAGGGTCTCATTTGGAGTTCAGGTTGGCCTCAAGCTCAAGGTGATCTTACTGCCTCAGCCTCCTGAGTGCAGGATTATAGACATATGCCACCATGGTTGGTAGTCTTTATCATTTTAATTTAACATGGCAATATAATATTTCATCATGTTTTCTATACTAACTCATTTCTCTGTGGTTGAACATTAGGAGGCATGCACTTTTATGAGTAATTTGGACTAGATTCTTTTTAGATGGTACTTTGATGGACTAAATTGTGTATGGGTATTGTTTTCCTTAGTCTTGGGCTCCATTCTTGCTTGCTTATCAAGTCAGGAGTGTCTGAATTTCTAGCTGTTTTTAAGTGAGAGTTACCTAGTATCTATTCCATCAGTCATTTGTAAAAGATGACTACTAGAAGGTTGATGACATGAAATTAGGTTTCTTAAGAAAATGGAACAAAAAATAAAAGTGTGAAAAGCACTTTTTGAGTGTCAAAGAATAATGCAAAGAATGAGTAGAAAGAAGAGCAGCTGCAGGCCTGTGGTGGCTATGTCGTCCTGAGAAGGCAGCGCAGTCCAAGCAGGATGGAGCCAGCCCTTCAAGCAGAAATGCAATGACAGTAAGAAAACGTTTCTTGGCGCTATAAGGTTACACGTGTATTTTTATATGCTATGAAGTTGGAAAAAAGTTAAAATTGTGAAGTATTGAGGCCACAGCTATAAAAAATTAAGGCTTCAAGCCAGTTCGTGAGAATAAGAATGTGTGTGTTATGGGGTGCTAGACGCTGTTCCCTACAGTACTTTTCATGTTGGCAAATGTTCGACTTCTGCCAATAACAGTTGTCTTTGCTGGCAAAAAACATTTCAAGTAAAAATGAAGCAAGTTTCCACTTCTTAACAAGGTAAAGTTGAAAAATTCAAACATTTAACGTAAATCATGTACACATTTATTTCATTATTATTTAGAGAAAGAAGTAGAAATTCTATGAAAATTTGTGTTTTTGATAAAAGCAAACTGCTAAGTAAATGTAAAGGTTATTTTAGGTTAAAAGTATGATAAAGAAGAGGTAAGCAGGAAACATATGCATTTATTTAAAAACATCATCATTGTTAGCTTTGGCCTCCTCCGACCCTGACAGACTGGGTGAGAGTCTAGGAAAGACCAGGTGAGTTCTCTGCCGAATAGTCATCCTCTTATTCTTGCTTCAGAAACTCAGTTTTGCTCAAAGCGGCAAAAATACTCAGTGCAGCTGAAATGTTCCCCCAGACTCGCTTGCAGCGAGGAGTAGCTACCTGCAATTTCAGCTTATGAAGTAATTGAAGAAACCGGCAGTTTTCTTCTCTTTTACTCTTCCTTTCTTTTTCTTACCCAGAATGTACAAAGGGTGAAGGAAACAGTCATCCTGAGACCCCCTTCAGCAAAGATGAGAGGCTGTCAGGCGGTAAGAACGGCAGAAGGAAAAGAAGGAAGATCTTACCTCCATTCAGTGGGTGGAATCGCTCGACTGAAGAGTGGAGCCACCGAATCTCTTCCGCTGGAAACAATGTGACCAAAGTCCTGACCTGAGACTGGAGGTGGTGTGGCAGGCACGTGGAGACAGAGGACGCGCGGACGCCTTCCCTCACCCGCAGGACGAGGCGCAGCCTGGCAGGAGGCTCTCCTGCCCACCCCTTCGCTACCCTTCCCTGTCCCTTCCCCTCCAAGGTCTCCGTGTCCGCCCTTGTTCAGCGGTCACTCTCCTCCAGGCCTCTCCCCAGCTCCTGCCACTACACACACTGCTGCCCGCTTGAAAGAAGAGTGGGGAGGCCTGGCTAAGAACAGGGAGAGGGGTCAGGGCCCATTGTAAACTTCACCAACCTCCCGGAACCCCAACTAGGTAGGGTGGACACAGCCAGCCTTCCCAACCAGTCCCTGGTTGCAGCCCTGCCATTTTCCCAAAGACCACGCTGTCAATCAAAGAACTCAGGCCACAGAACCATTGACTCACACACAAATTTGCAGCTGCCTGTGACTATCCTTGAGCCCGCCTCCACCACGCACTTGGACCACGCACAGGCCTGCACTTACCGCCCTTCCCCCGCAGACCTGAATCTGAACCAATTGTGGGCTGCAGCTGCTATACAAGCAGACCTTTCCGCACACGTCTCTCATTGGTCTAGGAGGGCTCCCTGCAGTGTACTGACGCCCTGTACTGCAGCACGGGCCCTGTTAAAATAAAGACTTGCTTTGGTGGGCCCGTCAACCAGCTCACGGTTTGCTTCTCAGGACATGTGGTCTCTGAAGGCCCTGTAATTCTGCTCGGGATTCCCAAGTGGTGTGGGTGTGACAGAGCAGTTGTCTCTGAAGAAAGAGCAATAAGCACAAGGGGCTGTTAACCTGGTAGAGCTCCCATGATGAGCAGCTGAGAGCAGCGCCGGGCGTAGATCAGCACGGGACAGCAGCGGCCCGCGGCAGCAGAGACAGCGGCTGGCTGTGTCAACTGAGTGTCATCTGGTGACATCAGGACCACTAGCAGAACACCTATTCATGATATCCGCAGAAATCCAACAGACGGACCTTAACTGATTGGCAGCACACAGCCTACGGCTTATTCTCTCCCTCCCCTCTCCCTCGCTTCTTAATTTACAGTGGAGGAAGCAAGCTGTGATGTTAGGGACGCCCATGTGGCAAGGGATGGAGGCGCCTGCGAATGCCACGCGACGTGGCTCCTGGGCCCCAGTCGCAGCTTTGGATGACGCCGTAGCCCCTGTGTAGGTCTGAACTGCCACCTCGCAAGAGAGTCCGCGACAGTGTCACGACAATTCCTCACCCACGGAAACTCAGCAGTGCATGCTTGCTGAGTGCTGGCTCAACTCTCAGTATAGGTAGGTAATGCTACTGTGCAAAAGGCCGCTGAAGAAGCACAGCTCATTTGCAGCCCCTTTTAAAACTCATCATCTACCCCTCTCCTTCCAATTTGAACACTTTGGTATGACTAAGTTAATTATTTATATTTATTCATCAGTATCAGTTACTCTTTCTTCTAAGGTAAGAAAATACCTTTTTATAAAGGGCCAATTAGTAAATCTTTTAAGTTTTATGGACCATGTAGTCTCTGTCCCAACTCTATCACTGTAGTGTAAAAGCAACCATATGTAAATAACAAGCATAGCTTGTTCAAATACAAATAATTTGTGAACAATAAAATTTGAATTTCATATAATTTTTACATCACTAAATATTATTCTTTTGATTTTTACTTAAAAATGTAAAAATCAGTCTTATCTTGCAAGTCACTTAAAACCAGACAGTTGGGAGTAGATTTGGCCTATGGGTATAATTATACCTACGGGTATAATTAACCAATTCCTGAACTAGATTCATAGAGTAGTTGATATTTAGCTAGCATCTTGGTGCCCAAAATAAAGACAACGTATTTTCAGACTGTGGTCACATGACTATGTTACACTTAGCACAATGTAGGCAGAAACAATATGTGTAGATTCTGAGCCACACTATTAAAGGAAGGTAGTGAGCTTTCTCTTCTTTCCTTTCTCTCCTTCCCATTTGGTGGTATGAAAATAGTTTCAGCTGGACATAGTGGAGCACACCTGTAATTCCAGTGCTTGGGAGGCTGAGGCAGGAGGATCTCAACAAGTTTGTGGTCAACCTAAACTACATAGTAAAACCCTATCTCAAAAAGATACACACACACACACAAATTGTCTCAGATCCTACATGGGTGACACAAATGTCCTTGGGATGGTGGAATAGAAAGAGAAAGAATTTTTTGGCTTTGGACTGGGTGCAGCTGTACTGTTAGTAGAATGAGAAACTAAAGCCTTGTTCCAACTTCTACTTTTAGACTCCCTTTCTCATATCACCAAATGTATATTCTACCTAATTCAGCTGGGTAGACTTGGGCTCTGATTTCTTCCCAATGCAGCAACAATTTAAGATGTTTCAGTTTTAAGAAGCACTATGACTATGGGCAGTGGTTCACAGCTATATGTGGAGTCAGAAAAATTCTTTCTTGGTTAGTCACCAAGTCAGGATAATTTGAACACAGGGTCACTTTAACTTTTTTTCTTTTCTTTTTTTTAACTAAAATTTCTAAAACTTTACAATTATGGGTGGTTGATTTCCTTGATGTTGGAAGTGGAAAAATGTGCCTTTGTATCTTTTTTCTTTATTATCACACCTAGAGCAAAAGAGGGGTAATACTGATTTGGAGAATATAAATCAGTTTTTATCATCTCTGACCATGAATTCACTTACATTGTCCTTTGTTACATTTATTTATTTATTTTGGTACCAGGGATCGAACTCACAACCTCGCGCCTGCCAGGCAGGCACTTAGACCACTGAGCTAAATCCCTGGCCCTATTTTTTGAGACAGGGTCTCACTATGCAGTTCAGGCTGGCCTTGAACTCACTTTGTAGCCCAGGCTGGTCTCAAATGTTATACTTATTTTTATAAATGATCAGTTTTAAAATTTTGCCCTAACACTATCTCATGGACATGTGGGTATTCATATTCGTGCTATAATGAGAAGAAAATGTCATTAAGGATATACTTATCCTGAGTTTTTCATATTTTCCCCAGCAAAATTTGGGGGTGCCCAGGCTGTGAAAAACAGTGGAAAAGTCTGAAAACACACAAGAATTATTAGCAACCCCTTGGAAGCAATAGTGCTTTAGGCATCGTCAAAACAATGGTTTGCATTTTGTGTTGACACAGAATATTTCCCATTCATCTCCCTCCCGCTTTCTCTCCCTTTTCCTGCACTGCCAAAAATCTAACGCAGTCTGAATAGGCACAGTGTTCCAAGTTCAGGCTGCTGGTGTCCTTCAGAGGTTTCAGGGAGAAGTGGTTCTGGCTGAGAGTTAGAGCTGGAGGCGATGCAGGGAATAACGTCTGGGTTTCGAGAACAGCTGGAACTGCAGAGGGAGGAAAATTGCTCTGTGAATGAGGAAAAAATGCACTAGTCACTTCAGAGACCAGACCTGGGCTTCTCTCCTGAAGCCAGCAAGTGTTTATTGGAAAGGGCAGAGTGGTGGTGATGGCAGGTGACTTTGGTTTGACTTTATGGAATTTTTCAAGTTTATTATACCTTTTCAAATAGCACATAAATGTACAAATCCCACACTGTAACTACTCTAAATTCTGCTCATGTTTTTATTGGATATGAGTGTTGTTCCTCAGAGTTATTTTTAAGAATGCTGCCCCTGGCTCATTTTGACACAGATTGCTTTCCTTGCATGTAAGCTAATATTTGTTACAGGGATTCTGGAGGAAAGTAGCAGAGAGTATCAAATGGAACGTGGAGCCCCTGTGGGGAAGGATCCTGTTCTGAGACCATGAGTCAAGTTTACAGCTGGAGAACAGGATGGGTTTACTGAGACAAAATGGAAAAGCACCAGGTGAATCCTAAACAGAGAAAAAAAATTTTTAAATCACCTATTTTGATTTCTCTCTGATTTTCCTGTATTCTTATGGAAATGGATAAAACAACAATGACTGTTTTCCTATTCTGAATTTCCATTTGTGAGACTTGGAAAATGAGATTTGAGTATCAGTTGTGAAATAACAAAATGACATTGCAATATTAATATTTAAATAATAATAATTGTTATCATTTGAGATCTCCTGGCTATCTTCCTCACCTCTCAACATTTTTGCATACTTCAGGATTGCCACAAACATTCTTCAGTTCCAGCAATGCAACAGACCCCTGTGCTAGGTACTTTGCTGGTAAGAACCTGTGAAGTATGGCCCTGAATCAAGGCCAGCAGTTTTCTGAAGCTGCTGGTTTCAAGCAGGAGCCTAAAGTGGCTTCTTTCTTTCTTTCTTTCTTTCTTTCTTTCTTTCTTTCTTTCTTTCTTTTTAAATTTTATTATAAAGATAGCAAAATCCAACAAAACAAAACAGAACAAAGTCAATCAAAACAAAGCAGCAGAATTGGTACAGAACATCAAAGCAGGATACTAGGAAAACAATAGCTACTATAGTATACCTTGTTATCTTCACAATAGTTGACCATTCCATCAGGTATAGCAAAATCAAGTCAAATCAAAAAACAGAATAAAACCAATCAAAACAGAATAGTGAATAAAGCAAAACAATTAATCAGAATAAAGCAAAACAGTGCAAACAATATTGGGCCTCAAAGACAAGATAGAAGAGAATCCCTCATATTTGCTACATTGCACACTGTCATCCCCCCAAGAGATGCTCAACTGCTGGCCCCAGGCCTGCAAAATTCACCAAACAATACAAGCATTTAGTTGCTTTATGTACCTTAGTTGCTATCAACTTAGCCGGTCCTCTGAACCAGCAGGTTGCTTATGGGGGTGGGGTGTGTGTGTGTGTGTGTTTGTTGATTTTCAGCCCACCTGCTGGAAGGCTTCCAGGAGCCGCTGATCTTTCTCTTCCTGGAACCTGTTGTGCCACTCACCAGGAAGGCTGGCTAGTTGTCTTCTGGTTGGATCCTCCCTGACCCAGCATGGTGGGTTCTAAAGTAGTATCTTTCTATGGTCTGTTGGTCATTTCAGAACTTTAGAAATGTAATGGTCAATTCATTAGAGAGAAACAACTCTCTGAGCCTGCCCTCTATGGGCTGGGAGGAGAAGAATCCGCGCCTCCTGGTGAGCCTGCTGTTGCAGGTCCTGAGTAGAAGAGGTCTCACAACCATCCCCACCATGGCCCACCACCTTGGGCCTGGGGAGGAAGCCATACTCCTGGGGTTCTGCATCCATCAGGGGAACATCCATGAGCAGCTGCCCCACAGCTCTCTGCCACCCCAGGAACCTTGGATGGGAGGAACCCAGGTGCTAGTCCAATCCCCTGCACTGTGGGAAGGTCAGCACATGCAGGAAATACCTGGGACTCAGCAACCGGCTGATTTGGAGGAACACAGAAAAATGTTAAGATGAAGGAAGAGGATGCACTCTCAGACCTCCAACCCACCCAGAACAAGTCCAGGAGACATAGACGCAATATAAATTAGAAGTGACACACTTGAAATCTCTGAAATGATGGCAACTGAAGTAAAGAGACAACTTAGTGCTTATATTGTTTGATTAATTTTGCAAAATGCCTATGTCTCACCCAGAGCAGGTCCAGGAGACACAGACATTAGAGGAAGCTAGAAGCCATACACCTGAAATTTCTGAGGTGATGGCAAATGAAGTAAAGAAACAACTTAGAGCTTGTGCTGTCTGATTGACCTTGCATGCCTGTGTCTGGTGGTTTGAGCATCTAGTTAGAGGATAATGATGTGCATTACAGTAACTCTGGTTGATTTCATACTATCTTGTTTTTGAAGTTCAATATTGTTCCCATTGTTTTGTTTTGTTGTTTTGTTTTATTCTCTTTAAAATTAAAATTTAAAAAAATTGCCAGTCATGGTGGTGCATGCCTTTAATCCCAGGACTTACGAGGCTGATCCAGGAGGATCATTGTGAGTTCAAGGCCACCCTGAACTGCATAGTGAGACCCTGTCTCAAAAAATAGGGCCAGGGATTTAGCTCAGTGGCATAAGTGCTTGCCTGGCAGGCATGAGGTTGTGAGTTTGATCCTAGTATCAAAAAATTAAAAAATTAAAAAGTAATAAAAAAGAACCTGTGAAGTAAGAATTATTACACCCACTCTAATGGTGACATATTGTGGCTGCTTGAGGGTCCTCATAACTTGTCTGGCATAACCTGTATTAGTTTTCCCATCACTGGGACATAATACACAACTTAAAAGAGAAGAGGTTTATTTTGGCTCACTTTTAAAGGGAGTTCAATCCACAGTCACTCTGAGGGGTCTATTCTCATCTCCAGTTCCTCCACTCTCTCTGTTTTTGGCCTCCATGAATTTAGCAGCTTTCCTCTTCCAGGTCTTTCTTTCTTTTTTTGCCTTGAAGTTGGCCATCCAACTGTGTGGGCCAAAATGAACTTTTTTTTCTTTCCTTGTAAAGTTGATTGTGTTAGGTATTTTCTTCCAGTAATGGAAAAGTGACTAATGAAGACTTTGATATCAGGAGTGTGGTTTTTGCTGTGACTATACCTGATCTATGATGTTTCAGTTAAAAATAAAGACTCTGTTGACAACCAGATCAGCAGCCACACATGTTACACTGTGACAAAAATCTTCTCTACATTTTGCTCATGTCCCATTTGTGAGGTTATATTTAAAGATGGTAGACTAGTTAATCTAGGGGATAGGGAAGGAAAGGGAGGCTCAAGGGAGAGGTGGGGATTGGGAAAAAAGAAGAATCAAGGTATATTATGTGCAGGTACAAATTCCTTATGATGGATATGATCATTATATATATCTAAAATGTATCAATACTGTTACTTTAAAAAAAGAAATGGGCAAGAGAAATGAACAGATGCTTCACAGAGGAAAAAATACAAATGGTCAACAAATATATATATAAAAAATTCAGCATCCCTGGCCATCAGAGAAATGCAAATTAAAACAATACTAAGATTCCATCTTGCTCCAGAAAGAATGGGAATAATTAAGAAATCAAACAATAACAAATGCTGACAAGGCTGCAGTGAAAAAGAAACCCTGCTATATTGTTGGTGAGATTATAGAGTAGTAACATCCTTACAGAAATCAGTATGGAGATTTCTAAAAAAACTGAAACTAGGAATTCCTTATGAACTAGCTATTTCTCCTCTAGGTATCTTCTCCAAAGAGCTTAAGACATCATACAACAGTAAATCATATATGCCAATGATTATGGCATCACAACTCATAAAATTAAATTCTGGAAATAGCCTGTATATTCATCAACAGAGAGTTGGATAAAGAAAATGTGGTATCTATGTGAAATGGAATACTATTCAGTTATAAATAATGACAGATTTGAGACATTTGTAAGAAGATGAGTACACCTGGAAAATATGATGTTGAGTGAAATAAACCAGACACACAGCTTATATACCATATAGTATCTCTTATTTGAATGAGGTAAACTAAAAACAAAAAGGATAAAAAAGGATGGATAGAAAGGGATAAGGGAATGGATCTTTTGCAGTAGGGAAGGGGTCCAAGGGAATGAGGATGTGGGGTGAGGAGGAGGGGAAGGGGAAATAAGTAGAATAAAGATAGACTATGTACAGGGACCCAATAACTTCAGTGAATGTAAACATTTTATGCCATAATATAAACTAAGATTAATAATACCAACAAGAATGAAAATTGGGGTGGGGAATTAGAGAAGGAGGGAGGGAAGAGGAGGAGGGGGGAGGGAAAGGTAAGAAGATTAGTAAAAGAAACTTTAGTATACAAGTGTATGCCTTAGTGTGTAAGTGTACCCACTCTCCAGGATGATCATAAAGTGCATGTACTACAAACATGTACTCATAAAATTTCAAAAAGTGAAAAATAATCTAGTAGAAAAAATTTTAAGGCATCCCAGTGTTCAGGCTGTGGCATGAATACTGTTGGCTGCTCTTAGCAGATCTACAGTAAAAAATTTTAAAAACAGGGAGTTAAATGATTTTAAAAACTTGTGACTTGGCAAAAAAAGTACCTGAGAATTTGGGGTCATGGGGATACTGGTTGCCAAAAAGATGAATATTAGGAAAACCAAATATTTTATAAGGACAATAACAAATGGCTTAAAAGTATCTCAAAAGTCAACAAGACCTCACCTTTCACAAGCTCAGACATGCAAACAGATAAACCTTTCAACCCCTGGGCCCCCTGCTTACAGGGACTCACAGCTAAAAGTTTGTCTCGAGTCTCAGAGGAGACTGGGACTTGGACTTATACAGTATGCTAATATTTAAAGCTTTGATAACTCTTAAAAATTCACCAAATTATTATTATACGATGAGATGGCATGATCCTTTTAGGAGTCAGAGGCAGAATGTTATGGTTTAGATGTAAAATGTCCCTCAGAAGTCTCAGCTTTCTTCCACCCTGCCTTTCCTCCACTCATTTCTACTCTGCACCCTACCAGCAGGGGATAAAACTGTAAGCCAAAACAGAACCCTTTTCTTTAAATGGTAGAGATCAAGCATTTTGTTCCAGTGATGGAAAAGTAACAAATTCAACAGATCTGTTTAGATTTTCTTTCTTCCTGATTAAATTCTGGCAGGTTGCATGTCTCTAGGAATTTACCCATTCCTTCTAGGTTTCCCAACTTTATTTTTTAGCTCGTAATCAATCACAGTAGTTTCTTAAGTATTTTTTGTATTAATGTATCATTTTTATGTCTAATTTTATTTATTTTGGTATTGTATTTTTATTTCTTGGTTATCCTAGTTAATGGTTGAACAATTTTCTTTATTCTTTCAAACAACTAATTCCTTTATTGACCTTTTGTATTGACTTTTTAGCTTTGATTTTATTTATTTATGCTTTGATCTTTATTATTTCCTTCCATTTATTAATTTGGGGTCTGATTTCTTTGTTTTTTAAATGTTGGAGGTGCTTTTTTAGGTTATTCATTTTAAATATATATGTTACTATGAACTTCTCAGCACTGCTTTTGCTTCATCTCACAGATTTTGATATATTTTCATTTCTAGAATTTTTTAAATTTCCCTTTTAATTTCCTCAATTACCCATTGGTAATTTAGGAGCATGTTACTTAATTTTGATGTATGTGTGTACTTTCCATTCTTCTTATCATTGATTTTTAGTTTTAGTGCATTGTGGCCAAAGAAGACATATGGTATAATGTCAGTTTTTTAAAAAAATTTATTGAGGCATTGTACCTTAACATCTCATCTATTCCAGAGAATATTCCACTTGCTAATGAGAGGAAATGTACTTTGTTATTACTGGATGAAACTTTCTGAAAATGTCTGTAAAGTTCATGATTTGCCATTGAGAAATGTGGGGTGGATAAATAGCCAACTATAAAAGAAACTAAAATCACAGCAGATAGGGCAGACTGTAAATCCAAAACTGTGATGAAGAGATCACTATAAAACGATTGATTCAGCAAGGAGATACAACAGTTGTAAATATTATGCAACCAATACGCATAACATTCACAACTGTCTCACCCTTTAGAGCTAATGATGTGCATCATATATTTTGGTGGTCGTATGTTGGATTATTATGTGAAGTAGGTTTTTTAAGATTTTTCCCCTTTTCTTTACTTTTTGGAATTCTCACATGGAAATATTTGTAAACTTTCTTCATTTAAAAATTTTGTTTTTCTTTTTTTGTTCCTGGGTTAATTTAAAAGACCTGTACATACATCCAGAAGTTCTTTCTTCTGTTTGTCCTAGTATATTTTTCATTTACTGAAGTTTCGGCTCTAAGATTTAAATTTTTTTTTATGATTTCTAGTCTTTGGTGAATTTCTCATTCATATCTTCAATAGTTTTTTCTCTCTCTTTTTTATTTTTTAGGCTGCATTTTTAAGTCTGTGTTTAGTCTCTTGCATCTCACTCAAAAGTTCACTACTTTGATTTTTTTTTCAGGCATTTCACAAATTTCATTCAAATTAGGACCTATTTCTGGAGAATTACTTTCCTTTGGAGGTGTTGTTGCCTTTCATGTTTCTTGTGTCCTTATGTTAATGTCTAATCATGCTGCATAATGTTTGTATTGTAGTTACTTTTCTCATTGCTGAGTCAAAATACGCAACACCCAAAGTTAAAGGGGGAAAAATCTATTTAGATCACAGTTTGTGGAGGTTTCAATTCATAATTGGCTGGCTCCAAGGAGGGGTGGCACATGGCAGAAGAGCAACAGTTCATGGTGGGGGAAGACAGCAAAAGCAGCAAACAAGAGCAAGACCACCACCTTTCTGTCCCTTATATTGCATCCAGTCTACTGGGATTAGGGCAATGCCAATCCAATCAGTGGACTGATACAGCAATCACCCAGCCTTAATCCCAGTCCCCCTAATCCCAGCATTGTACTACAGTTACACACTCTAGATTCAGCTACCTCTGTTTGAAAAATCCATATGGCCCCATGAGGTTTTGAGGGGGCATCTGGACACAAATCCTAACAGTTTGTCTCTTTCATCATTATAAAATAACTTATGTAGAAAAACAATTCTTTGTTTAGATGGAATATAGGATGTCAAAATTGCAGCAGTTCATGAAAGTATATGTTGGTGCAGGTTTGTGAAGGTGCATGTCCTCAGACTCCACAGAGTCAAGCATTAATGGTACTGGGGCTATGGTGATAATTGACATATAATCTGGTGGTGCAAAATGTGGAGAGGACAGTCCCTAGCTCCCTTGGACAAACAGGTAACACCAACAGTTGTGGTGATGGCAGCCACACTCCCTGAGCCACAGATGTGGAGAAGCCCTTGCCTTCATATTAATGTGGGACATGGTTGGAGCTATAACACTAGCAGCTACAGTTCTGCAGCCACAGGGTGGGATGGGGGTTTCCTTAGCTCCCATACAGTGTGCACAAGTTTTGTAGTCAGGGTTTGCAAGGAGAGCAAGACAATACAGGACACATAATTTATAGTATTATTTTATGATAGTCACCCAGAGTCAAACACAAGAAGTGCAGGAAATCTGTCCATACACTAAAGACCTAGAAAATCCAGCTGAGGGCCTGGATCCCATGGCAATATCCTGCATGAGTCCACCTGGAGGCCTAGACCCCAAGACAATGTCTCATACAAGTCTGTTTCACAGATCTGTGCTGGGGAGGCCCAAAGGTCAGCGGTGGAAGTTAGAAAGTCTGTGCCAGAGGGATAAAGGATCTGTGCCAGCAGGCTGAGGGATCTGCACTGGAGCCAAGCAACAATGCTCAAAATAAAGGCCAGGGCTCCCTTGAAAAGTACCACAGCCATCCTCAGTGACAGTGAGGTCCTGAGCTCCTCCAATGATGAGAACAGCCAAGTTCATATCAGGAAGCCAGTGTGACAAGCTTCTCCTGGAGATTAAACATAACACATCTTCCCCTCCAGGACCGGGAAGCAGTAAAGACCAGAGCTCCCAAAAAATGAACCACAGCCATTCTCAGCTGCAAGGTCCTGTGCTCCTCTGATGAAGAGAACAGCCAAGTTCATATCAGGAAACTTGACAGGCTTCTCCAGGAGAACCAACAGCAGCGGGAAGACCAACAGCAGCAAACAACAGCAACTCTTCCTCTCCAGTTCTTCTTTTTATGTTGGCAACAGTCGTTAGGTGGGCCTTCATGCTCAGCACCATGCTGATTCAGTTCGGCTGGTATTACAAGTTGACCACCAATTATCAGTGTACCACAACAGGTATGCTGGCATCTGTGACAACAGTAACTATGTACTTGAAGTTGTGGAACAAAAAGGGGACTTTGTAGGGCAAATGCAGTTGGTGCTATGTCTTACAGTACATTTGGCAATTTGGGGGAGATAGGGGACCCACTCAACATTTTCTCTAAGTCTCAAGAGACAAGCAAAAGTGGTAGCAGGGCTTTTGGTACCATCGTCTGTGACCCCAAGTCCATGGTGGTGGAAGAGACCTTCATGAGGTCCTCTGGGGCATGCGCAGGTAACATTTGGGCTTCTGGCACTGACACCATTCTTCAGGATGTGTAGGATATAGAAGGTACTGTCTTCAGGCCTCACCGGTTCAGCACAGTAGTGCTGGGCTTATGGATTTAATATCTGTGATCCTAGAGCTGCAGGACATGAATGAGGCCGTGGTGATGGGGACCAGGCTCATGGTGGCCACAGTCCTGGAGGTTTACGACTTGGAAAGGACTGTCCCCTACATCCTAGGCACAAGCTTGTGTGATGCCAGGGCTTTCTGCATGGCAGCTGCAGCTCCAGGAAAGGGGGCTGGGAAGAGACCTGCCTTAGATTCCGCAGGTGCACACAGGGATTGCTAGAGGGGGCCACGGCAGCTATGTTCCAGTAGCTGCAGGGGTCAACTGGGCCATTTCCCATGGGGCAGTGGACAGGTACACAAGAGCTTTGCAGTAGTAGCTACAGTACAAAGATTAAGGGCTTGAGAAGAGACCTTCCCTAGTTTCTGCCAGGTAAGAACAGGAGTTTGTTGGGCTTGTGACCATAATAGCTGTTGGGACTGAAGCTTCAGGATGCTGACAGACCTGTCTTTCTCTCAGTGAGGGGCATACCTGCGTCAGTTGGCCAGCTGCCCAGCTCTATGCCACAGTGCTGTCCAGCACTGGAAGTTATAGCAGTGTGGGTTCTGGGGTTGGGAAAGACCCTTTATGATTGGAACTCTGGCACTTTCTGTTTATGCTTTCCCAGAAGCACAGGCACCATCACACCTCCTTGGCAATTTGCTTTGTTGTCTTCTTCTGTAGGTTATCTTTCCGACACTCCATGCCCTTTAGGGTTCCCATCACTTCCTTGCTGATTTCTAGAATTCTATCTCAATCATTCTCCTCAAAATATAGTTTTCCTTTAAGAAAGTGTGTTAAGAATGTTAAGTTAAGCTGGGCGTGGTGGCGCACGCCTTTAATCCCAGTACTCGGGAGGCTGAGGTAGGCGGAGCTTTGTGAGTTTGAGGCTGACTTGGGCTACAACGTGAGTGCAAGGCCGGCCTGAGCTACATAGTGTGACCCTGCCTCAAAAAACTAGGGTCAGGAGTTTGGCTCAATGGCTTATGCACCTGTTTGGCAGGTGTGAAGTTGTGAGTTCGATCCCGGTGCCACAAAAAAAAAAAAAAAAAAAAAAAAAAAAAAAAAAAAAAAAAAAAAAAAAAAAAAAAAAAAAAAAAAAAAAAAAAAAAAAAAAAAAAAAAAAAAAAAAAAAAAGAATGTTAAAGAAATCAGGCACACAAGCTTAAGTATCACATGGCTTGTCTTATATGGAAAGCCAAAGTATAAATAATGTAAAGAACAAAATAAAATATAGATAATAGGAAACAGAGACAGATCTTTTGCAAGTGGGAAGCGGATCAAGAAATGGTGGGAAAGGGGAGTCAAGGAGAGGAGAAGGGGAAGTAAACAGAACTGAGCTGCGGAATACACAAGCACCAACTCCCCGCAGTGGATGTGCTCATTATGCACTGCAAATGTGTACCAAGAAAGAAAATATGGTTTTTCTTTTGTTGCCTTGGGTCTTCTCTCTGGCAGGGTCATACACAAGGCAACTCTACTGAGTCGTCTTGGTTACACTCTCTCATTTCTTAGTTTAAAGATGATTCAAATATAGAACCATTAGGTAGTTAATGAGGACAAAGTATTTATTTACAAAGCAGTTTTTTTTTTTTTTGCTTTTAGCTGGAATTAATTCATCTCAATATAGCAATTTTTGGTTGGTTTTGATAAGTAATCAGAGTTCTGACTGGACAGTATATTTATTTCAATTAATCCTTTTAATTGAGAAGAAATTCACATTCCATAAAGGAGATCATTTAAAATGTACGGTCCTTTGTCTTTCACTGAACTTACAAATGTAATCACTTCTTGTAGCTACAAACATTTTCATCACTCCAAATGAAAGCCCAATTAAACAACACTCTCCATTTCTTGCCTCCACAAGTCTCTGCAACCAACAGCTTGATGTTTGTCCTTAAAGATTTGTCTATTCCAGATATATCATATAGGTGGATTCATATAAGATGTAAAATTTTACATCTGACTTCTTCTGTATACCATAATAATTCCAAAGTTCATTCATATTACAGCATGTACCAGTAACTTTTTTCTTTCAGTGGCTAAGTAGTATTCCACTGCATGCATAAACCACTTTGCAAACACCGTGTACATCTGTTAATGGTTTTTCTTAATTTTTTAAAATGGAAAATACTTAATAAATACAGCCCATTAAACAAAAACTGTCAACATAAAGCAAAGTGTTAGGACCATCAGATCTAAACTCTGGCACTTATCTACCATCATGGATCTCCACTAACACAGCATGTGTCATGTAGTAGGTGCTCAGGAGACATTTATGCATTAGTGAATGAATGAACCATTGTGATGCGATATTAAAAGTTTGCTTACAGAGAGACTCAGTGCTTCCCATTATGCAAATCCAACTGAAGGGATACAGCAGGGCATGTATTGGTTGAGTTCATGCAGGCCAGTGCATAATGGCCCAGAGCAAGACAGAGTGGATCTGGAGGAGTGAACTGAGAAAGCTTGCACTTGCCTTAAGAATCACTGACTTCACAGGGCAGCAAATAGCTGCCACTCTTATCTTAGGGCCACATGAGAAGGATGCATGCATGCCCTGTACTTATACTTTTGCTCGTCAAATCTCTTATATTCTGGTAATAATTCAGGGAGTCAGAGAAATAGAGTATCAACAATCATGTATATGAAAGCTGCTGAAATTAAGAGACTGTTCCTTAACTTTTGGAAAAATCAAACCTTGCTGTGGGGCGTCTCTCACCAGCCATGTGTCTAACAGCAAGGAGACAATAAGCTCACTGAAAACAGTGCTAGCTCAAGGAATCCAGGAAAGGAAGAACTCACCATGCATCTCCAAGCATAAATCAAGTGTCTTGCTTGTGGTGGTTGAAGAATTTTCTTCGTAAGTCTATTTTGTGAGCATAATCAGAATACTTAAGCATCACTTGTTTATCCTGGGGTTGTAATGGTTTTATTCTGCTTCAGAATTGCCTAGTTTTGCTATAATTTTTCAAGCTGAGAAAAATTTTGCAGTACTTGATCATCTTAATTCAAGATTCAAACATAAGTGCTGGTGCTTATAAATAATTTTTCAACAAACTGGGTGTGGTAGCACATTCTTGTAATCTCAGCACTTGGGAGGCTGAGGCAGGAGGACTGCTGTAGCTTGAGGCCAGCCCTAACTACGTAGTGAGACTGTATCAAAAAAAAGAAGCAAACAAGTATCTAAAAAGAATAATTTTTCAACAATAATTTGTGACTTATGGATTTCCCAGGAACTAAGTACAGACTTCATTTATTGCACTTTGATATATGCTATTGAGGAATACAGAAAATTAAGAGGTTGGAGAGAGAAATGCATGCAAGAGGACAACACAATATGATGTGAAGGAAGGTTGTGGAAATTGATGTAATTTAGCTTTACAAAGATGATATTTGAAGCATTATATGCTGACCAATAAGATCTTCCTTTTTATTAAGGAGACATAATGATGAACTTAATAAATATAAGAAAACAATATGCATATTAAATTCAAAACACTGTCTGTAGATATCCTGGGCCAATTCTATAACTCATTTGATCTTTAGTTTCCCCATATGAAAAGTACATAACAGGAAAAACTACAAATTTGGAGGAATGGGGAATCTGGGAGGATTAAATATGCTCAGCTTTGCACCCTGACACACAGTAAAAGTTCAATAAATATAAACTATTTTTATTGTTCAGAGTCAAGGACATTTAAATACTGGTGTGGGTCATCAAAGGAATAGATCCTTCCCCTGTGACCACTGAGACAGTGACAACGTTATGTCTATCTGTAAACCACATTCTTTTGCATACGATCCATTTATATATTCACTAGCCCACAATTGTAAGTGTGAACTATAAATAAGGAGAAACAGTTGTAAAAATAATTTGTACCCTGTCAGTGTTGGCTGGCTGGTTGGCTATCTACCTATCTATCTATCTATCATCATCATCTATTGTTGGCCATTTAAATTCCATGTCTGTCACCTGCAGGGAGTTGCAATTAGAGTTTTGTTGCTGAGGGGCTACACCAAATCTTCCAGTCTAAGTTGCTGTGGGTGCCATCCTCTTATATCTTGGAATTAAGGAAACCACTTCTATTAGAGAGCCCAAATCTGCATCTCTTTTCTCTGAAGCTAAGGGTGGCTCCTGTTCCTGGGCAGGTGTCAGGACCAGGGAAGTAACACTCTAGGAACAGCTATAGCCAGTGACTATCTGGAACTGGTGGTTTTTTTTGTTTGTTTGTTTTTGTTTTTTGTTTTTTTTTGTTTTGTTTTGTTTTTCACATTTAACTGCTCTGGTGACAAAATTTGCTTTTATACCATTTTCCCACAACCAATCCCAGTCAGCCACATGATAACTATCCCTTTGTTGGCTGTCTGTCTCACTTCCCTCCTACCCCTTCCAATATCCAAGAGCATCCTTCTCTCTATGTCTCTAGAGGAGGGAGAAAAGGAGGAGGAAAGAGACGTATTCTTGAAGCTACTGCATGCAAGCCAGAGTGGCCAGGCAAGGGCTGGGGGATTAGTTCAGTGGTGCAAGCACCTTCCTGGCAGGTGAGAGGTTGTGAGTTTGATCCCGGTACCAAAAATAAAGTGTGCCAGGCACGGCATTAGGTGCTCTCCAAGCACCGTCCCATTTAATCTTCACATGAAGTCTCCGAGTGAGAGCTCTTCTCAGAACTTTTACAGATGAGTACAATAAGGCTAGAAATAGAGTGAGTACATTTTGGACAATCAGAGAACCATTGTAATTCTGTAGCACCTCAAAGTCCACCTTTTATCAAATACATAAGTAGACAAAATCATAGCCAATCTGATATGTTACCAGTAGTTTTGAAATATTTAAATTTTTTTGAAGTTTAAAAATTTCAGAGCCTAATGAAACTTCATCTTCAGAGCTTAATTACCTGAATGGAATTTGGCATTAAATTGTCAGTTAACACGTGAAGAGAGTTGCCAACTTGGTAAAACTGTAAAATTTTTTTCTATAAATAGTATTTTTAAGTCCAGATAAGTGAAAAATAAAATTGATCTTATCCTTTGACAAACAGTAATGAAACCCCAGACACATCAGTGCTCCTGAGAACTTCAGGTGGCTCGCATTCCTATGCCACACTAGAGCAGGATGAGGAAAGAGTGGGACGGAGACAGTCTGGGGCCCGAGATGAACACTGCCTGATTCTTCTTTTGCTGTCATAACAGAACATTTGAGACTGGGTAATTTACAGCAAACAGAAATTGACTGACTCACAGTTCTGGAGTTTGGGAAGTCCAAGGTCCAGGTGCTGACTTCTGATGAAGGACTTCACGCTGCAGCACCAGGTCACCCGGTGGAAAGTGACAGAGGGTAGGAGGGCAACCACAGGTGCCCTTCTGAGATGATGCCAGCCACATGCAAACGGTGGAGCCTTCTGACCCATTCCTACCTCCCAAGACTGTCGCAAAGGCAGCTAAATTTCAACATAAATCTGGAGGGGACAGACACTCAGAGCACTCCAGTGCTTTCTGCACATGACCAAAGCCTCAAGGGAAAACCCACAGGACGACCAACTAATAATCTGTCAGAAATCTAAACACAGGATAAGAACTCTTAAAATTTCCCGATAAAAACTCTTAAAATATCCAGACAAAAACATTATTTGAAATACTCCATTTCTGTAAAAGTCGTTTTGTTTTGTTTTATTTTTGTGGGCTAGGGATTGAACCCAGACCTCACACATGCTAGGCAAGTACTTTAATAGATTTTTAAATACCCACATCTTCTGAAGTCCTAAAAGCTATAGAATATGTAGACTAGATTTTGAGCAGAGCTGTTTCAGGAAAAAAAAAATCCCTTAACAAGCATTCAGGGCATTTTTCCAGCAGCTTTTTGACTCCAGCCTCTTCCTAGGACCCAAGTAATGGTCTCGGTCTCTTTAAGCAGTCAATGAGAAACACCCTGGAACTGTTAGCTTGCTGATCGAATGGTAATTCCTCTTTAGGCTGCAAAGGGAAAAAATCTGATGCATTCATCTAAAATCTTTATTTTCTAAGGGAATCTGCTTTGGCTAATGCAACTTTTAAGACCTGTTGGTTCACTCCAAGGTCAAGGAACATTTATGTAAGGACTCTTCAATAACATTCTTTCAGCTTGGCAAGCAGAGAATACCCTGATGCCAGTTTTCCCTCTTTTGAGTATTAAATTTGTGTATAGCTTAATTTGACTTCCCCAACATTTTGAATGTTTTAGAAAATGTAGATAAGATCATGTAACTGTAAAGGCATTTATTTTACTTTTATTTCCTTTTCACTTTCTTTCTTGATTTTTCCAAAACCCTGTTTGGAAATGATCATAAGCAAAGCCTGCACTGAGACAAAATTTTTTTTTAACTAGGTCAGTCATTTTGCATTAAAGAAGCTTCTGAGGAATCTTACTTACATTTCCCAAAATGTGTCCGGCCAAGTTTTGATTCTGAACCCTGGTCCTTAGGCTATAATAGGTGTCATTCTATGAATGTGCTCTATGGTTAAATAAGTATAGGTGTAGGTGTTGTAGAAATGTGACCAGGACACAGCTCTCTTTCTTCTATCTTATTTTGAAACTACTTAATTCTCTTGAGCCAGATATCTGCTAATCCTGGGAGCCCTGAAGTGTGAGTAAAGCCTTAGACACTGGGGATCCTTTTGGTTAGAAGTAGTACAGGGCTTCCCTGGATCATAGCATGAAAATCAGTGGCAATGAATCCTGAGAAAGTCTGGAGGAAGTAGCCACTGAATTCCAAGTGAGTGGTCTAAGTCCTACCTTGCTAAGTGTCCAATACAAGGAGGGATCAGAAAGGCCAGTTTGTCTTGGCCTTGCTGTGAGATGGCTTGAGAGTTCTGCAATACCTGATACCTGCCTTTCACCATGGGCCCCAGTTCCTGACCACCTTTTTTGTTGTCTCAACACGAAGAAATATGACAGGCCACTTAGGAGTCTCCCAGCAGAAGAGAGAAAAACTAGCTGATCCATCAGCATGCACCACTGGGATATAGAGACAGAGGCACTGAGAAAGAGGCAGGATGAACTCTTGGATTAAATTGTGAGAGCACTTGAGGGGATCTATGTGCTAGCTCAAAAATACTTCTAGCTTAAAAATAAGGCTCAAAGACTAATATGCTCAGTACATGAAATAATGATCTCTGTTGAAACACAAATTGGTGGTTCAGAATACCAAATGCAAGAAATAATGTCAAACATGGGGTAAAAATCTAGATGGAAATTAGAAGAAAAACAAAAAAAGAGTAGAGGGTAAATCTAGAGATACAATATTAGGGCAATAGGTATTCAGAGGTGAAAACAGCAGATACTAAAAATGTGAGAGAGGTGCAGGCCCAGCACAGGCACAGACCCACATATGGCCAGAAATCCTACTTGCCTCAAGGAATCAGTTTCTATGTTGTTAGTTCTTTCAAATGCTTGGACGAGGCCCACTCTCATTTTGGAGAGTAATCTGTTTTACTCAAAGCCCCTGATTTAAATGCTAATCTCATCCAAAAATATCTTCACAGGGACATCAAAATGTTTGAGTAAATACACGGACACTGTGTTCCAGCAAGTTTACATATAAATTAACACTCACAATTAGGAGAAACTAGGGCATCATAACTGCATGTTCATCTTTCCTGAGTAATGAATATGCTCTATTAGATAAAACATGAAGTGGATTTTATTCTATAGAATATCACAGAATTAGGAAATCAAAGTTTCATTTGGATAAGAAGCAAAGCCTATTTTTTTTAGAAGCTAAAACATCTTCTAAATTTTAAATTA
Organism: Dasyprocta punctata; assembly: GCA_004363535.1. Classification (NCBI taxonomy): domain Eukaryota; kingdom Metazoa; phylum Chordata; class Mammalia; order Rodentia; family Dasyproctidae; genus Dasyprocta; species Dasyprocta punctata. Next base: position 3,454 of record RJWM01001893.1, on the reverse strand, counting down.
AATTGCTATCTTGGTTACTTCTTCATTGCTGGGACAAATACTAGACATGCACAAGTTAAAGAAGGAAAAGCTTATTTTATCTTACAGTCTGTAGAGGTTTCAGTCCATAGCTGGCTGGCTCCAAGACAGGGTGGCATGGCAGAGGGGCCTGGCAGAGGAGAAACAGTCCATGGCAGGATAGGCAGGAAACATCAAGCAGCACCCTGCCTTCCCTCTTTCCTTTTTTATTTAATCTAGTCAACAAACCTATTGAATGGTGCCACTCATATCTATAGTAGGGCTTCCATTATCCACACCAAGAATTGTGCTAAATTAATGTAGTTATCACCCATGACCCGGTCACTTCCCAAAAGCCCCACCTATAAGTTCAAGAGTCTTTGGGGAATATCTAGATATAAGCCATAGTAGTCTCTTTAAGAAAATCTCTCCCCTTTGAGGAAATGTTGGGCAATGTTACAGGGAAACAGCTTCCTCCCCAGATACCTTCCACTAAGGTGCTATTTCTATGGTCTCAGAGGTACCTGGGTTAACCCAAGTCCCAGCATAATCTACCTTCCTGCTTCCTCTCTTCATTTACTATTTCCTTCTGACATTCCTCCCATCTTTGTTCATTTGTTGCTCTTGTTTTCAGGAACTTACTAGTATATCATGATATCCAGCAAGAAGTAAATCGACGTGCTCTTAATAGATAGTCCAATATGAAAATCGTATGCATCTCCCATCTGTTTATTTGGTATTTGCCTTAGATGCAAAAGTAAACTCATTTTACAGAACAATAAAGAAATGAGAAAGATGTTCAAATTTACTGGTAAACATAATGAATGATAAAATTTGCCTTTTCTCTGAGATCTAAATGAAATTTACATAACTTAATAATGCACATAACTGAATAAAAATTTTATGTTTTAAGAATAGCTTTCTTTGAAATAGGTCCTCCCCCAAGGCTGACATCTTATTGCATATTTAATTACTCTATTTTCTGTCCCTTAAGAGTTCCAGATGTTAATACGCCTTTAAAAAAGCAGAGTTTCATTATGGAATGACATGAATGGCATATTTGTTTATAATGACATCAAACTGCCAAATTCCCCAAGCAGCAACAACAAAGGTTCTCCAGCTCTTTTAACAGCTCATCTGTATTCTTGCAGCAAGATTCTTTGCCTAATAACTCTTCCTTGAGTTGGACCAAGGTCATAACTGATGTGTCTACACTGCAGCTTTTGGAGAATGCTGACAATTTTATCCCTTAGAAGAGATGATAAATGAGGCTTTCAGTAATATCTCTTTAAGACTGAAAAGAACTATATAAAACTTCGAAAACACAGTAAAACTTTTTGATGCTTCCAAAGTAATTAAATGCCAGGAAAAATGCGCTGTTTTGGGTGAGCACTGGAGACAGTCTGGTGTGCAGTAATGACCCTTGAGTCCTCCAGGAAGCTGCCAAAGTCAAGTGGAAACATCACCAGCTTGAGAGAGGCTTACGTACAACCAATCTGACTGAGGCTTCTTTGAAACAGGAGTGATAGAGGTGTTTTTGAGACTGTTCTTGTTGCCCTTGAGAGGGGTGGAAAGAAGTGTATCCATTTCTGGAGATTATAAGAGAAAAAGGCAGATTTTTTAAACATCCAAATGCAGAATCCAGCCAGTGAGTTAGCGCTTCTCTTGCCATAGGATTTTTTCTCTCCCCTCACTTCTTTCAGCTGCAGGAAGACAAGGACTGTGTCTGACTCACTTTGGTGTCTCTGAAATCTCACTTTGGTGGGGCATAGTGTCACCTTTTCATAATACCAGTACTTGAGAAACTGAGACAGGAGAATTTCAAGTTTGAGGGGAACTTAGATCTTGTCTCAAAACAAAAAAATAAAGCCTTGGGATGTAGCTCAGTGTGAAGGCCCTGAGTTCAAACCTCAGTCCAAAAAATAAAAATAAAAAAAGACTTTGAGTAACATTGGCTAAATGGTTAAATTAATTGCAATAATTCCTACTTTCTGCCTGTGATCTGTGATGTTGCTATTGTAGGATCTTAGAATAATTAGGACTGAAATAGTAACATCATCCGTTCTTTTGAATCAATGTATAAGAGAAGACTTAATGACATGACTGCAAATAGAACTTCCAATTCTGAATTAAGTTCAAAGCTATGGAAACCCTGACATACTTTCAGGGTTTACTCAAAGAAGACAAATGTTAACTTCTAGCAAGTTCAACTCAATTAGAATTCTCAGAACTTTTCTTAAACTTTCTCCTAAAGTCAATCAACAAACAGTTATGCTTCCCTGTGTTTACTCATGTGTAGTGAGCACTTCATGGCCTGTGTTTGGTCCTTTCCAATACTGACCATGTGAGAAGCTAAAATTAGACAGTTTAAAAGTTGCAGACTGGTGCTTTGCACCCAAATCTGGCTGACCACCTTGGTTTTATTTGGTATCTTTAAAGTTAGTGTTTATATTTGGTATGGAGGTGTCCTTATGACCATTCTTACATTCAATAATTAGCTAGATGGGCCTACAGAGCAGAGAAATGCTGCTATTTTCATGACTATATTATTAATTACCCCCAAAATACAGATTAGAATTAGCAATAAAAAAGTGTGTATAGGGCAAAGTCCAGGAGACACCAGGCACAAACTTTCAGTTGTCTTTCCCAGTAGAGTCATGGGCACAGCACTTGATTCTTCCACAAGAGCTGTGTAACAGCCAGCACTGAGGGTCACTGAGCAGGAAAGCTCAGCTAAGCCTTGATGTTCAGCATTTTGTTGCTTGTCACAAAGTCATGGCTGACCTAACTCTCCTGCTTCTCCAGAGGTTGAGCGATAAATACAGAGTGGCCCAAAGCCACTGCTGCAAGTCATGCTGTTGTGCGACCTGCTGTGGTCTGGGTCCTTGTGAAGACAAAAAGCTCTTATTGGATTCAATATATCAAGGGTTTGGAGATTACCTTCTAGGAAGCAGGCAAGGGCCAAGCCTCTCTTTGGAATGAGTCCGGTGTGGAGACCTATTTGTTTTTTACTGCAGCAGTATTAACAGTAAAGCTGAGGAAAGTTTAGAAGATAGTATGCATCTTAAATATGGATTTTGGGATTCTTTTGAAAAGTAACTAGATCTGACACATGCTTCTACCTGACCACTACTGACAGGAGCTGAACTTTGGATAAGGTGTGGACCTTCTGTTCACCAGTTTTCAGGATTAGTTTGGCTGAAATAAGCATAATTATAAAGGAGACAAGGACAATAATACTTTTAAAATTGTACTTTTAAAGTCTATACTACTAAATGCATTAACTGGCGAGAGAGAACAGTTGATATTCATAAGACCAGATCAATCCTACATGTCTTTACCTGTCAATCTGAGCAGCCCCCTTAAAGGTAACAATATACAATGTTGCAACCACTGTAAAATTCCAACCATCTACAGTACTAAACCTACAATTTTACAGTATTGGATATGTTGTTGT
>RJWM01001892.1:127169-141890 GCA_004363535.1 Dasyprocta punctata | reverse complement strand
GTGGTTGGTAGCACTTGCTGATAAGGAGGACAATAGGTTACCATAAGATATGAAAGAGCCCAAGGCTTAGGATGAGCAGGATTCAGGGTTAATACTACGGAAGACTACTGGAATGACTGTGAGAGAAGTTAAGTATTGGAAATGCTAAAGCTTTGGAGGAGAAGTTTAATGTGTTTGGAGAAACAATAATGAGATGTTTATAACAATTGTTTCAGGGATTTGAAGTGAAGAATCTAGATAGGGAGCTGAGGGAGGGGGGAAACATAGCCTGCTATTAAATCAGAGCTAGTGAAAGAACAAATACACAAAAGTAACGAATTAATAAACACAAAAAACCACTAAAGAACCTAACATAGCCCCACATTACTAAATAAATCAGGAAACATGCGAAAATGTCAACCTATAAGATGTCCTCCACTACTTCTTAAAACTCTTTCTAAAATCTTTCTTCAAGTTTTCACCCAGCAATCCAGTTCTAATTTAACTGTTTCCTGATGGAGGTATGCTTAGAAGAATATCCTCAACCTATTAAAAGGTTTTTGTTTGTTTGTTTGTTTGTTTAATTTTGAGACAAGGTCTTGGTAAGTCACTAGAGTTTGTTGAGGCTCAAACCTGAGATCCTCATGGCTCACCCTCTCAGAGTGTTGGGATTGTAGGCATGGACCACCACATCCAGCTCATGGTTTTTAAAATATGTATCCTCTCTTAGGAAATAAAACCACAGAGTTGAGGTTTAAAGTAAGATTTACTAAGTTGTACCTGGAAAGCAATGAAGGTGCGTATATTTAAACTGGAGTTGACTGAGTACCACATCTCGATTCTTATATTAACTTTTTTTTTTAATTTTAAAGATGATAAAACCAAGGAAAATAAAACAGTAATAGCAATCAAAATAAACCAGTATAAGTGATACAGGACTTCAAGACCTCATGATATCAACAGTAGTTACCATCATGCCTTTTGTTGTCTACAGATACCTTCAGACATAGTAAAATTCAAACAGAATAGAATAGAAACAATAAAGACAAAACAATGAATGCAATAAAGGACTTCAAAACAAGCCAATAGTATATTCAAAATGGCTACCATAATATGTCTTGCTATCTTTCAAATAGCTGCTCCTGCCATCGGATTTAACATAATCATACAAGACAAGAGAATAAAACCCAGCCCAACAAAACAATGAACATGATATGGTTTCCCTGCTGGGATTGCTTCTTGATGAGGTCTGGTTCTCTCCCTCCACAGTCCGTGAATGGCCTTGACTCACAGAGAGAGGCTTGGGTGTGGCTGACCCCCTTATATTAACTTTTTATAGGCATGTAATTTATATTCTTAAAGGAGGGGCGTAGAAGGTTGGATAGCAGATTTATTTCAGGCACCTTAAATCATAAAATAATTAAAAAATGTTATAAAAATATTTTATTGCTCAATATTTATTCTTTTTCACTTGCAATAGTTATAATTTTAGTGCTACTTGTAAAGTAGGCTGATTACTTGAATTTGAAGAAGAAATGTATCACTACTTGGCTAGGGAGGGTAAAACCCCAGAGTCAGTTTAAGAATACTTTTTCATTAATCAGCAATCTCTGTGACATTATACCTTTTTCTATATATATGGGGTCTGAATTGTTTTTCAGCAATTACTTTGTATTTTCTTCAATTCTAAACTCATAATGATTCAGATTTTTTGTTTGTTTTTATTTTTGTTTTTGCTTTTTTTTGGGGGGGGTGAGTACCAGGAATTGAACTCAGGACCTCACGCTTGCCAAGGAGACACTGTGCTACGGAGCTATATCTCTGGCCCCTGATTCAGTTTTTTTATTCAAGCATGAGACTTGAGACTAAACTTACTCCTATTAAATTATGTTCTATTGGCGTGGGCTTTATATGTTCATTCTTGTAATAAATAAATTCACATTTTGTTTCTGTATTGTTTTACATTTTATTTATTTAACCAAAGTTATAAACTTTTAGCAGTGTAACAGAAATTTTCTTCACATCATTAATTGTTAAGAAATGGGCATGAATATATTAAAAAGTGGAGAGTTGGGAAAGTTCTTCTGATAGTAAATATTTTGAACCTTACAGGCCATACAGCCCTTTCAAAACTTCTCAACTCTGTGATTGTACCAAAAAAGCAGCCAGTAACAATTTGTAAATGATCAGAGTTGTGTTTCAATAAAACTATTCACAAAAACAATTACTGAGGTGGATTTGGCCTATGGGCAATATTTTTATTTTCTTTTTCTGTATTTTATTTCATTTTATTTATGTTTTTAGTGCTAGATTGAACCCAGGATGTTCATGCTAAGAAAATACTCTACCACTTAGCTACACCGCTAGCCCCATGAGCAATAATGTTGAACTCTTGTTTTAAAGATCTTAGAATTCTCTTTTATTTAGACTAAAATTCAAAAAAAAAATTACCACAATAATATTGTAGATCATCTGGACAACTGCTTTAAAGTCAGATAACTGATGATCTATTTTTGCATTTAGAATTTCATGCGAAATTCCTCCCCTCACACCCTTATTGAAATACGTCTTATTGTCAATGCTGAATGGATAAGATAAATTTAATTATAGTTTGAAGAGAGTAGATTGGACTAATTGAGACCTTATCTGGCTTATAGTGGTGTAGGCATACAGAACATCATAGTAATGAGGAAATCGATTTTTTTAACTTCAAAATTTTATTATCAGTAACTATGATAATGTAAAATGAATTTTTTTCTTTTTGATTATGTGGACTTCAGTAACATAGACTTCAATAACATCTAGAACTGACTTAGTCATTATGTTATGGAGGTAGCCATAGTGCTTCCAATTCACCCCTTGCAAATTTGGCTTTGAAAGTTGTGGCAAAACTTACTGTTGCTTTTCCAAAAATCCCTTGTTACTTTCTCCCTTAATAACATAGGTTAGGTTGGGAAGTGTCTGTGTGATTAACTGAAACCTTTCTTTTCTAGCATTCCTTTCAAAGACATTGGTTATTTGACTGATGTGACCAGTGAGGCCTTAGGAGAAGTTGCTATGTGGTGAAAGCTTGCTAAAATAATGTTGACCCTGCTGGGCATGATGACACACACCTGTAATTCCTAATACCCTGGCAGGCTGAAGCAAGAAGATCAGAAGTTTCAGACCAGACTAGGCAACTTTTCAATTTAGCTGCAGTTTTATAAATAAGTAATTGTGTAAAACCTAATATGTGATTTAATAGCTCAGTGGGAGTTATTATGCATCCTAAAAAGTAATTCTTTCAGAACAGCTGAGAGAGACACCTTTTTTCCTCCTATCTAGGAGGATATAGAGACTTATTTCCTGTTTTGCTCTTTATTGGTAAAAATTATGGTGCAATTTTGTGCTAATGGAGTCAGACTAATGAAGCATAACATTTTCAATATATTAGCAAGCGTGAAACACTAGTTTAATTTTTTCAAAGCTCTTGTGCAGAAAAGGCAATTCTTTTAAAAATTTCATTAGGTTGTTGGCATATACAAAGGATTTATTTATATTACTCTGCATCTCGTTTACCTTGAAATTATAATATGCTTTTATGCCTTTCCTGTATATGACTGATGTTTCTTAATGGGTGAAAGGAACTAAAGCAAACAAAATACTAAATGTTGTTTTAGCTGTTTTTTCAAAGTTATAACACCCGCAGATGTAGGTTGTTTTAGCTAAAAGTGTTTCTCATCTTCCTTCTCTATTAACAGACTCTAGAATTCTTTGAGTATATCTGACATAAGTGGCTAATGATATGATGTGTGGAGCTACCAAGGGTGGCTGAATAGAAAGATGAGTAGGCTACTGAATTCACCAACCCAGGAAACATCCCACTCTTATTATTATTATATGATGTATTAGTTCCTTTCAATGATTGAATGATATGAGTTGGGTTTCTTCTCTTTTTTCTGCATCCTATTGGAAACAGTTTTTTAAAACCAGTTTTTAAAAGTTAATCACATTTTCTTCAGCAATAACAGCTAATTTGAAGTTTCTTTCCTCTACTACTCCTTTATACCATTGCCAATATGTTTTTCTACAAGTGAACATAGTTATTTGGTTTATATTGAACAGACGGTATTATCATCATAACAATAAAGATACTTTTGGTACCCTTCGATAACATACTATCTTACTTTATTTGATTACAGCTTGATTTACCTGGCTAATCATTGTCCTAAAATGAATGACTTTAAGAAGTTGGGTATATATATCTAGGACATTTATAATTATGTGCTTTTACATAAGAGCAGTGGTTTAAGCAAAATGCAACTTGCTATGCATCCAAAACAAATACTATTGTTACATAATACAGAAATTTCTGACCAAAGTATAAGAATCATAGATTTAAATCAGTTGTTTCAGCAATTCCTTTAGATTTTTTTCAAATGTAGGCAACTTTGGTTTCAAATATCAATATACATTGTATGTAGTGCATTTTCCTGAAAATAAGACTAGGCCTTATATATGAACTTTTGCTCCAAACAGTGCAATAGGGCTTGTTTTCAGGGAATGTCATAGTTTTCTGTGTACAACATCTACATTTATTCATGTATGGAAATCTACATTTATTCAAATGCATTCATGTCATCGTCTAGAATATCAGCATAACTCTTCAAACTCCAATTTTGGCCTGAATTTCTTGCAGCTTTCTTTCCTATAGAATCATTGGCCCTAATCTCTCATGTCCAGTAATAGACCTCTCCTTAAATGAACACTTTTTGTCCATGTAGCCTGCTTGTTTTGCATTCGCAACACAACAGTCAGCAATTTTATCCCATGAATTCTTCACTCAAGTCATGACCTCTAACAGGCTAGACTTCACAAAGATTCCATTAAATCAAGTGTTAATTGAACTCTTATGATACAGGAGTAGCAACACAAATGATGAGAGTTAAGAATGATGGGCCACACAAAAGTCATGAAAAATTGGAGGCACCAAGATTCAGATAATGTTTCTTTGTTTCACAATGTCCAGTTGTTATCAAGGGAGCACGTTAGTTGTGCAGTCTCTGCACTATTCCAATTGGTCACTCAGCAATGAGCCTCGAATTCATCTATTTATGTAGGCATTTACGTCTTGTCCAAAGGCTCCTGTTTGGCTATTTACAACTACTTAATTATAATTTATTTTATCATTTATTTTAAGTATTAATATCAGTGTTACTTATATTTAATTATATACTAATACTATTAGTTTATAATTCAATATGTTTGTCATGTGTTACAATGGGTGTACTATAAATGCATCCATCTGGCTGACCATCTTAACTGGGGCTTATTTTGGGGTAGAGTTTATATTATGAATGTCCTAAAATCTCATGCTGGGCTTATTTTCCACTTAGGTCTTATTTGGGGGAAAGTACAGAAATAAGAACTTCAAAATATCCATGCAAAAGTGGCCAAAACAAGCCAGGCTTGGTGGTGCACACCTTTAATCCCAGCACTTGGGAGGCTGAGGTAGGAGGAGTATTGTGAGAGCGAAGCTGGCTTGGGCTACAGTGTGAGCAAGGCCGGCCTGAACTACATAGTGTGACCCTGCCTTGAAAAAAATAGGTCCTGGAGTTTGGCTCAGTGGCTTAAGCGCCAGCCTGGCAAGCATGAGGTTGTGGCCAAAACAGGTTCAAAATTTTATTTATTAATTATGTGCATTTTGTAGTACATTATGAATACATTCATTGTAGGTGAGTGGTACATGTTTTTAACTATAGAACTAAAACATATTCTTTTTTTTTCTTTTTTTTTTTTTGTGGCAGCAGGGATCAAACTCGCCTCGCACCTGCCAGACAGGCACTTAAGCCGCTGAGCCAAACTCCCGGCCCTAGTTTTTTGAGGCAGTGTCGCACTATGTAGCTCAGGCCGGCCTTACATTCGCGTTGTAGCCCAAGCCAGCCTGGAACTCACAATGCTCCTCCTATCTCAGCCTCCCGAGTGCTGGGATTAAAGCTGTGCACCACCACGCCTGGCTTATAGAACTAAAAAGCATATTCTAATGGTCTCATATACCTATTTATAATTTCTATATAGTTGATACTTAAAAATTTGTGAATGCATGATAACCTTATGAATTTAGGTGAGACAGGAAGTAAAAATGACAAAATATTGAGATCAAGGAGGGTGGGGAGAGAAGAAGGTACTAAGGAAATAGGAATAAGAACTAGGAGGAAAATCAGGAGTAGCTAGGAATTCCATGTGAGCTTTTCCAGGAAGCAGTGGTTCTTCTCTCCAAGACACTATGAAGAGACTGAGATAGGTAGATACAGTGTATTTGTCATTTGCCAAAGTGGCTTTTCTCATTTCCAACCAAAGTTAATTTTTTTCTTCTTTTTTTTAGTTTTCAAGTCATTATAATAGCATTTTATGTACTTTCATGTACATTTTAGATCTTACATAAGATTAAGAAATGTATAAATCATGTTATTTATGAAGCATGTAAATTAATTTGCACTGATAAAGGATATTTCTAGAAGTCTAAATAAGAAATTAGTAATTTTTTGCCTCATTAGTAGTCAGTATCTGGGACACTTTGAGGAATAGAGACTGGAGAGAGTTTTCTACTTTAGTACCTCTTGAATAATAAACTCTTTTTACTTTTTCATATATTAATGTACTTAATCCAAATTCCACTTTTTCATTTGATAATATGTCTTAAAAGATGTGTAAAGTCAAAACTATTAGGAATGAAGGAAGAATTAAGTAGAAATAGGGACCTTAGTCCTTGCCGTTCAGTACTTTTTTCCCTTATGATGTACTTATTGCCTTGAAGAGCCACGTGGTAATCCTGACCCATTCTTTCCTTTTCTCTTTAGTTTTTCTTTTAGTTTGAAACCTAGTTTATGCTCTCCATCCTCATTAGATAGAATGTCCTTCTATAAATTAATAAGGAAGAAGGCAGGCATGGTGGCGTACATCTGTAGTCCCAGCTACTGGGAAACTTGAGGAGAGGGGATAAATTGTTAGAGACTAGCCGGAGCAACATACATAGTGAGACCCTGTTGAAAGAGAATAGGACAGAGGGAAGACTTCAGCAAAATGTAGAAATCCCAACTTGACATGACATTCCACGTTATAGCAATAACACATAGGAAACACTCCACGTAGTCATATACTCTTGGAAGCTGGAGTCAGTTCAGCACTGGTCCATGTTCTCATGCACACTTATAAACACCTCTCTCTGACTTAGTACTGTAGTGTTTGTAAACTAGTTGTGGGAAACTCCATAATCAGAACTTTTAAAATGATTGTCTTGGATGATTAAAAAACTAATATGTTGTTTTTTCTTTTTGCAGGTGTATGGTGGCTGATGAAGTAAGTGCTTTCATGTATTTTGTAAAATTACACGCTGGTTTTTACTGTCTTCTGTTTTCCATATGGCTATATATCTGTAAGAAGAGGGAGAAAAAAAGAAATGGGAATTGAGGTGGTAAGAGAGAGAAGGATTGAGGATGAGTGTGTGTGTGTGCGCGCGCGCGCTCAAGGCATGTGTATGGAATGTATGTTGGTATTAACATTAGTGATAGTGATCCAAAAGTTTACATTTGCCTAGGGTGTATAAGTGTTCTTTGAAATGTAGCCTGTCAAAAAGATGAACTCTTTCTTTTACAGTACTGCTCTAAAGGTTATTTTGCTATAAAGATTGTTGTCAGTTGTTTCCCAAATATAAAACAGTGCTAAAAGAACATTTTCGTATCGCTAGATACTTTTATACATTCAAGTAGTATGTTCGCATATAACATATTAATGTTTTCTTGCCAAAGCTGAAGCTCTTATTACATGAACTATGATACTCTTCATACAGTTTCTCAGTGTCACAGTACAAATCAGTAAAGTTCTGACTTTTAATACCAGTTTGAGAAATGTGTTGCTGTTTTTCACAATGCCTTCATGAATATTGTAATAACAATATGCTTTTCAAAATATATTAGAATTGAAATATTGGGAATCTGAATTTTTTTTTTTTTTTTTTTTTTTTTTTTGGTACTGGGGAGTCAAACTCACAACCTCATGCCTGCCAGGCAGGCACTTATGCCAGTGAGCTAAATCCCCAGCCTGGGAATCTGAATTTTTAGAGCATACAGATTGAAGGCCAGCGCAGCCCCTGTGCACATGCAGGCCACCATTGGGGCCTCCTGCAGGTAACCAGCACAGGCTGGGAGAACCAGCCAACCCAGCCCCCATGTGCACTCAGGTTGCGGTCAGGACTGTCCTGCGGGTAGCCAGCACAGGCGGGGAGAAGATACAGCCAGTTCTGCCACTACAGATCTGCTGGCCGCCATCACCTTCAGGGACCTGTAGCCAGTGTGGGCCAGGAAAACCAGCCAGTCACGTCTTGGAGAAGCCCAGAGTGTCTAGAGAAGCCCTCCCTGTACCCTACCACCTCCCCTGGAACCTGGGTTAGGAGAAACCCAGGTGCCTGACTCATCCTCCTACACTGTGGACTGGTAGCCAATGTGGAAAGAGCTTGGGACTCCACAACCCACTTGTCTGGAAGAACCCAGGAGAATGTCAAGATGAAGGAGCAAAAGGCAATCTCTGGCCTCCAGCCCAAGCAGAACAAGTCCAGGAGACATGACATGGAAGCAAGTGGAAGTCGTATACCTAAAATTTCTGGGATAATGGCAACCGAAGTAAATAAACTACTTCATGAGGCTATAAAAGAAATCAGTTCTGAAATAATATCTCAAGTAAAAGAAGAAATGACAAACATAATAAAAGGGTTACTGAGAATATCTAAAGAACACATAGATTTAAAAAAAAGTGGAGCATGAGGGAAACCTTAAATTAACAATATGGACAAGAATTGATTGAGTGAAACAGGCTCAAAGAGATAGTTAGGAAATTAAAAACTCCATTGAAAGCTGGCAGAACCATTTGAAAGACTTTTGGACCTTGAAGACAGGATGGTGGCTAGCAATTACAAAGGGAAAGATCTCTTAAAAATAACAAGGAACCAGGAAATAATTCAAGGACACGCTTTTAATCCCAGCATTTGGGAGGCTGAGGTAGGAGGAGCATTGTGAGTTTGAGGCCGACTTGGGCTACAATGTGAGCGCAAGGCCTGCCTGAACTACATAGTGTGACCCTGCCTCAAAAAGCTAGGGCTGGGAGTTTGGCTCAGTGGCTTAAGCACCTGCCTGACAGGCATGTAGCTGTGAGTTCGATCCGCGGTGCCACCAAAAAAAAAAAAAAAAAAAAAAAAATTCAAGGGCTTCAAGATGATGCAAAGAAAAATAATTTAAGAGTGATAACTGTCAGCAGAAAAGCAAGAGTCAATGCAAATGACATAAAGAGACTATTCACAGAAGTCATAGCAGAGAACTTCCCAAGCATAGGAAAAGGACCTGACATACAGATAAGTGAGGCATATAGAACTCCAAGTAGCCATAACCAAAATAAATTTACACCCAGACATATAATAATCAAGATCCTAGAAATTCAGCACAAGAACAGACTATTAAAGACTGTTAGAGAAAAGAAATAGATCATGTTTTAAAGAAAACCCATCAGAAATATGGCAGACTTCTCAACCCAAACCATTAACTCAAGAAGAGCTTGGAGTGAAGTATTTTAACTCTTGAAAGCAAACAACTTCCAACCCAGATTGATGTACCCTGCAAAACTATCTTTCAGAATTAATAGAGAAATAGGTTACTTCCATGACAAAGAACAACTGATGAAACTTATGACCATGAAACCAATCCTACAAAGAGTACTGAAGGATATTCAAGAGAGAGAGAAAAGTGACCACAGTTCCAGGATCCAGCAGAGTGGGATCTCCTAGCGGGGTAGACAACTGAATGGAGGGGAAAACTAGGGAGCCAATGGCACGAAAAAAAGCATAGGTGAGACAAACCAGTGTATGTTGACTATACCATTAATGTAGGTGGCCTCAATTCAACAAAAACAACAACAAAAAAATGAATCAAGAAACAAGATTCATCAATATGTGGTTATACAAGAAACACATTAACTCGAAAGGAAATTCATAAACTGAAAGTCAAAGGAGAGAAAACAATGCTCCATGTGACAGAGGACCAGAAAAAAGCAAGGGTAGCTTGCCCATCAACTGCAGAATGAGTAAGAAAGATACAGCATTTTTATACAATGGTAAGCTACGCAGCTATAAAGAAGGATAAGCATGAGGCTCTTGTATATAAATGGATGCAACTTACGATTATGCTTTTGGGTGGAGTGGTTTGGACTCACATAAGTAAACATCATGTTGTCTCCCTAGTATAAAACACTGAAGGAGTTCATGGGATCCAAAATGTACAATAGATTTTGTGAAAGTGAAAGGGGAGGAAACATTTAAAAAAATGAAAGAGGTAGCCATTGTTAATTTCCTATTGTCTTATTTTAAAGTCCTGTATCATTTTGATTGTCTTGTTTTGATTGGTTTTATTCTGCTTTGTTTGGTTTGATTTTATTACACTTGATAATATGGGCAGCTGTTTTGAGGATAATAAGATATGTTATGGTAGCCATTGTTAATTTCTTATTAATTTTGTTTTGACATCTTGTATCACTTTCACTGTTTTGTTTTGATTGGTTTTATTCTGTTCTGTTTTCTTTGACATTAATAGTTCTGATAGTATGGGCAGCTATTTTGAAGATAACAAGAGGCAGCCATTATTGATTTTCTGTTATCTTGTTTTGAAGTCCTGTATCATTGTCACTGGTTTGTTGTTGTTGTTGTTGTTTGTTTGTTTGTTTTGAGATAGGGTCTCCCTTTGCAGTTCGAGCTGGCCTTGAACTCACTTGGTAGCCCATGCTGACCTCAAACTCACAGCAATTCTCCTGCATCAGCCTCCCAAGTGCTGGGATTATAGCTGTGCACCACACTTGGCTTTACTGTTTTGTTTTGATTTGCTTTATTCTGTTTTATTTTGTTTGATTTTATTCTCTTAAAAATAAAAATAAAATAAAATAAATATCTATTTAAAAAAAGAAATAGAACCTGTTATGGTTTATGTTGAGATTTTCCCTCCAAAACCTCATGTGATCATAGGTGTTTTTCATAGGTGGCTGAATCTAGCATATGTGGTTAATTAGTAGTGCAATGATGGAATTAAGGGTGCTGAAATTAAGCATGGGTGATTGCTGAGCATTCTTTGAATTGGCAGCACCCTAATTTCAGTAGACTGGATACAGTACGCGCAAACAGCGCTGGAATGATGGCACATGCCTGTAAACCACTTGGAAGTTTGAGACAGGAGAATTGGCCTGAGTTTGAGGTCAGCTTGGGCTCTACGGTGAGTTGAAGGCAAGCTACATAGCAAGATCTTGTCTCAACAACACAGTACAATATAAGGGACAGAAAGAGGATTGTCTCGCTCTCTCTTGTTGCTTTTTCTGTCTTCCACTGCCATGAACTGTTGCCTGTCTGCCATGCCACCCTACTTTGGAGTCAGCTAATTATGGATTTAAACCTCTACAAACTGTGAGCTCAATAAACCTTTTCCCCTTTAACTTTGAGTGTCAGGTATTTTGTGTCAGCAGTGAGAAAAGTAACTATGACAAAACCATTAAAAAATTCTTCCAGCTACTTGTGTTTTAGTTTTGGTAACATATAAGCTCCCTTAAATAGTTGGATATTCACGAATACTGTATGAACAAAGTTGACATTGGAGTTCTCAGTTTGGGCTGATTTATAATTACCTAAGATACTAGTTTAGATTCTTTATTCTATAGGCTTTCATTTAAACTAGATTTCATAACTGGAATCATAGGCATTGCCTATGAAGAACTTCAGCAGAATAATTGGAGAAGCAAGACAGACATTTGGGAAACTACAGTAATTTTTCCTTTTGAACAGCATGAGTTCTAAAAGAATCTTTGTAAATTAATTAGAGAATCCTAAATGACTTAAGAGGTTTATGTTCTCACAAATGAAGATGTAAATTCATTCTTCAAAACTTCTAAAATAGGTATAACGATTTGTCCTACATATATCTGATTTAGTAATGTCTCTTTAGGTTTATGTTAGTTGTGACAGTTTCTTAGCCTTTCCTTGTTTTTGATGGCCTCTATAGTTTTAAAAATTAATGGTTGACTCTTTTGTAGAATGTCCATTCATTGGGGTTTTCCTTATGATCAGACTTATGCAGTGTGTTTTGGGGAGGAAAATCACAGAGGAAAAGTCACTGTCATCACATCATACCAGGGGTATATGGTGTGACTTTTCACTGATAATGCTGAACACTTGGCCTGAGATAGTCACTGTCAGATTTTTCCCACTATAAAGTTATTCTTAATACTATTTCCTTTCTTTTTTTAAATTTTAAAAAAAATTTTTTTATTACTTCCTTTCCAAACTGAATTTTTTGGAAGAAAGTAATTTTGTACTGCTTGCACTCAAAACACAGGGAGTTAATGTTCCACTTCGTTCAAGGTAAGTACAGATGAATCATTTGGAATTCATTTATTCATTCATTCATCCACTTAATTAGTACCATTATGCACTCATAAATTTTCATTATACTTACACCTTGAGTTCCAAACCATTAGCTGCTTTTTTTGTTGTTGTTGTTGCTAATATTGTTCCAACTTTGACTAGTGGGACCTCTTTTAGTTTATTGCTCATTTCCTTTTGATATAAATGCTTTATTGTGGAAATTTTCATCTTCTTTGAGCTTTTTTTTAGCTTTTGGAACTATTATATGTTTCACATTCATCTTGTATATTTTCTGCCTCAGTCCTGAGATTAGCCACTTTTGCAAAAATGTTTGGTTAATTTTATTAAAGAATGATACAAAAAGAAGGTTATTTAAAAAAAAAATAAGATTCTTGATTCTAAGTATGTTTGTTTCTACTAGAGTGTCATTCTTTATTTTAAATGTAATTTTATTGGTATATTTGAGGTATATATGATAGTATTCATCATGTGGAATTTGTACCTGTACGTGATATATCTTGATTCTTTTTTTTCTCCATTCTCCTCTGTTCCTTTCAACCCCTCATCACCTCCTTATTTATAAAAACTCCTCTTTCCCTCCCCCCTTTCTAGTTCCCCTGCCAATTTCAACTTTTTCTTCCTATATCAGAGTATCTTTTACACATTTAGTTATTTATTTATTTTTCTAGAGCAGAATATATTTATTGAGAGAAAGAAAGCTTTTGTGTGAAAGAGAGAAAGAAGGGGTCCTGAATGGGTTGCTGAGGATCCTGCCTTTTCCAGCGATTTTAATAGAGCAAAACCACAAAGTGAGGCAGGTCTATAGTGGGGAAAAATGGGAACTCACATGCCAGGTGGGCATGAGGTGGAGCAAAACTATGGTCAGCCAATAAGATTGAATATAATTGCTCTGGTAACATTGATTAAATTGGGATCCAATAGGGAAGCGAGTCAGGTAACAAGGGGGAATAGGGCCTTTGTCTGTAGGGGTTTGAATTAGTGGCTTCTTCTGTCTTCCTCAAGGTGATCGAGGTATCTAGGTTATACCTATTTAGAATATCAGTCATCTCTTGAATGACCAGAAGTGTTGAACATTCTTTCATATATGTATTTGCCATTTCTACTTCTTCATCTAAGAAGTGTTTGTACATTTCAGGTGCTCAGTTTTGGATTGGATCTTTAAATTTGGGGATCTGAGTTTTTTGAATTCTTTATATAGTCTATTTATTAGTCCTTCGTCTGTGAAACAGCTGGGAAAATTTTTCCCATACTATAGGTTGTCTCTTCACTCTGTTGGTAGTTTCTTTTGATGTGCAAAAGCTTCTTAATAAGATGAGATCCCAGTTGGTGATTTTTAAATGATATTTCCTGTGTGATGGGGATTTTTGTTCATAACGTCTTTGCCTACACAAGTGTCTTCACCTACTCTATTTTATAGTAGGCTTAATGTTTCTGTTTTAATATTTAGATCTTTGATCCATTTCGATTTTAGTTTACTGCATGGTGAGAGCTATGGGTCCAGTTTGATCTTTGGTATGTGGAAAGCCAATTTTTATAGCACCATTCATTAAAGAGACTATCTGTCTTCCAGTGAAGGTATTTGGCCTCTTCATCAAAGATAAGGTGACTGAGTATGTCTAAAGTTGTTTCTGCATCTTCTAATCTGTTCCATTGATCCTTGGGTCTGTTTTTTGCCAGTACCATTCTGTTTTTATCACAGTAGCTTTGTAGTATAATTTTAAGTCAGGGATTGTGATGTCCCCTGCTTTGCATTTGTTGCCCAGAATTGTCTTTCTGTGTGTCATATTCTTTTTCCATGATTCAGAAGTTTCCTGTCATTACTTCTGGGAACAGGTTTTTTTTTTTTTTTTTAATGTCATTTGCACTATCTCCTGCTTTTTGCTTGATTTTGATCAATCTTATGTTATTCTTTCTTGTATCATCAGTAGCAGTTGGATTTGTTTTTCATGGTCCCTTGCTGTTTTAAGAAGTCTGCATTTTCATGATTGCTAATCACAATCCTGTCTTCTAGAGCTGATATTCTGTTGGTTTACACATTGGTTTATTCTGCATCTACTTTTAATAGAATTTTTAATCTCCTGAATATCTGACTGAATCTGTTTCATTGATACCGTTTGTTTTCTGTTTTGGCCATATATGGTTTCTATCATTTTCCTAAGCTTCTGTTTTTGTTTTGTTTTTTTTTTCTTTTTTTCAGTACCAGGGATCAAACTCATTACCTTGTGCTTGCCAGACAGGTGCTTGTGCTGCTGAGCTATAACCCTGGACCATCTACTTTTTTTTTTTTTTTTTTTTTT
>RJWM01001892.1:113652-127069 GCA_004363535.1 Dasyprocta punctata | reverse complement strand
AAGTAATCAGAAATTTTTTCTGATTTGATTTTTTTTCTGGAGCTACTCTGGACTCATTATATCCTCCATTATGGTCATCATCTCTGAAGTAATCAGAAATTTTTTCTGATTTGATTTTTTTTCTGGAGCCTCATCCGTTTTGTTACTTAAATGATTACCACTTGAGAGAGTCTAGTTGTATTGCTTTTAAATTGTTTCACCTCAGTTTCCCCTGGGTTTGCCTTTGGTGAGCTGGAAGTCTGGGATGGCATTTGCTTTTGTGTCTTCTGATTTTTTTTTTAAATTTAATTCCTGTGTTGATGCTTTTAAATTGTTTGTGGTAGGTAACTTTATTTACTAGTATCAGAAACTCTTGAAATGACTACTTCACAGAGATATCTTCTAGAAGTATCCAGATTTTGGGTTTTGAATCTGTTGCAAGATCCTACTTCAGAGGTGGGCATGGTGGCACATACCTTTAATCCCAGCACTCGGGAGGCTGAGGTAGGAGGAGCATTGTGAGTTTGAGGCCGACTTGGGCTACAACACGAGCGCAAGGCCGGTCTGAGCTACATAGTGCAACCCTGCCTCAAAACACTAGGGCTGGGAGTTTGGCTCAGTGGCTTAAGCACCTGTCTGGCAGGTGCAAGGTTGTGAGTTCAATCCCTGGTGCTGCAAAAAAAAAAAAAAAAAAAAAAAGATCCTACTTCAATTTTATTGGGAATGAGAAGTTGCTGCCTATTTTTTGTAGCTCCTGGTTCTTTGATATTGGTATATAGTATTATTTATGAATCACAGGCAATCTCAGTCTTGGCATACAAGGAAGAACAATTGATTACAACAATTATGTCTCCTTAGCTAAAGTAGTACAATCAATAATAACAATAGCATAGAAATACAGCCTAGAAATATCAACTGTGGTATCTATTAATTTGCCACCTTTAACCAAATAAACAAGATGTGTTGTTATATAATAAACTGTAAAAGAATCCAAAGAACTGTGTAGAGTAAATATTTCCTCAATATGGTGATTTTACTCTCAGTGGGGGGAAATTTAAAAGGGGTTTGGGGGTCAGGGAGGTAGCTCAGTGGCACAAGTACCTGCCTGGCAAGTACAAGGTCCTGAGTTCTATTCCTGGTACCAGAGAAAAAAATGGGGCAGTTTATGGGAAAATAGAGAAACAGAAGAGAAACATTAGAAACAAGGCTGCAGGACAATGTAAGATTATACAAGCTTTGGGAAACTGGTGAAGACAGGAGGATAAGAAAGAAACAGAAACAACACAACAAAAAAACTAGCAACAATATTCACACTGATAAAAATGAGAACAAACAAGGAAGAAAATGAGAAAAATAAATAAAAAAGCAAAGAAAGGAAGAAAAAAGTCCACTTCTGGGCCTATCTCTGCTGTCACTGGTAGGCAGAGCGGGCAGAGAGCTCAGATCCATGTTGATTGATCCCCAGCAAACCAGCAGTAGAATTATGGTAGGGTGGTGGAAAATCCCAGCAAGTTTGCATCATTAGTTCCACTCAAGTTCATGCTGCTCCTGATTTCTCACTGTGAAGCTGGGACCCAAATTGTTTAGCCCCCAGTATTTTGGGTGCCTACTGTCTGCTTAACCTTGCTTTCCTGCCTGCTTGATCTTAACTCCCTGCTGGCTTAAAATCTGCTCTCATCTTTTGCTAGTGTGAACTGAGCTGCACCTTACACTGACACTAGGAGCCACAAGAAGGAGCCAACCTGTAGCTGTTCTAAATTCTGAGTTCAGTTGGCCCCTTTCTAGACTGCCAGCTGGCCAGTCACCCTCTCAGGGACATCTAAATTGGAATAACACCAGCCACTGCAGTAGTAGGTTCCACTGCTCCATTTCATTGCCTCCTTTCTCTGTGGAGGCCTCTGGGGTTGCTGTTAGTTATCGTGCATGTGTAAGTTTGAGCTGTCCTTCCTGCACTGCTACCTGGGTCTCAGGGAAAACGTGCCACTTGCCACCTCCCTCTTCTGCATTCAGGTCCCTTTCTTTGCTGTCCCTTGTGCTCTAGTTCTCATTTCAGATCCTTGCTGGGTTCCAAGGTTCCACTTCCTTCCTTATCTTCCTCATATTGCTATATTCTAACATCTGGACTCCAAATCTCTGAGAGGCTGTTTCTCTGCTTCTCACCAATCTGCCATCTTGTAGGGCGTCATTCTTTCTACATCCCCTTAGCTGACATAGCAATGAGATAAAAGTATGCACATTAATTTGCATGTATATATTGTTGTAATTAAGGTCTAAAATGTCCCCCCAAACTCTCATGTGTTTAGAAGGTGATTGGGTCATGGAAGTGCTATATTAATCAGTGGATTCATCTGTTGATGGGTACTATAGCTGATTGTGCTGTCAGGAGGTGGGGCTTGTTTGGGACTTGGTTGCCGGAGGCATGACCTGCAGGAGTGTATTTTTGTTCTCAGCTCCTGTTTTCTCTCTGCTTCCTGGCTGCCATGTTGTGAGCAGTTTCCCTCTGCCATGGTCCTTCCACCATTCCCATTCTGCATTGGAGCCAGACAGTCATGGCCTAAACCCACAGGAAACAGCCAAAAAAATCTTTCTCCTTTTAGTTGTGGCTATTCTGTCTCAGCGACAGAAAAGCTAATACATGTATCGACACATATTTGTAAGTATTTACATATGGTGCATCTATAATGAAGTTAAACATAAGTTCATATCTATAGTCCAACTCTATAATAAAGTTAAACGTAAAAATTCTTGTTTATATGCCAACTGTAATCCATTATTTGGATCATACTACTGTGTCCCCTTGCTTATCTATAATCTCCCATTGAAACAGTAAGAATCCTGGCTCCTCCCCTTACTTAATTATTCAGTTGTGGTATATGTGTATGGTAGTTGCAAATTGTTAACCTGTGTCCTTGTGTTAACCCATGTCCTTTATTTGTTTTGTTTTGTTTTTGGCACTTGGGATTGAAATCTTGACCTGGTGCTTTCCAGTCAGGCACTTGTGCCACTGAGCTATGTCTCTGGCCTCCTAACCTATGTCCTTTGTTAACTGGAGAACAGTGCCTTAATACAGTTCCTTTTGCCTTTATTCTTAGAGTCTCCATTTATTTCCAGAATTACTTAGATCACCACCTTACTCTTCCATACCCTTCAGTGGGGTGCTTCAGACTTCCGTTAATACCTAGAAATTCTTTTAATATAGTCTACTTTCTATCTTGAGAATTTCCTGACCTTCTAAACTTCCTTTTAAAATATTACATACCTTCTCTAGGTGTGTAGCAAATAACTACTTTGGAGGTTGAGGCAGGAGAATCAAAAGTTTGAGGCAGCCTAAGCCACATAGCAAGATCCTGTCCCAATATAAAATTTGTAAAACAGGCTGGAGATATGGCTCATTGGTAGAGTGCTTGCCTACCATGTACATTCCCCATTCCTGCCAAAAAGAGAGTGTAAATTTGTCTAGGTTTTTTTTTTCCAATGAAGTTTTGTGATTTTTAACAAGTACTTAACCCATTATATTCATGATTACAGTTTTATCCAGAATAGATTCACTATCCTATGCAGTCTCCGGTGCTTCTCTTACTCAGTTTCCACCAGGCCTGAACCTCTGACAACCACTTACATATTTAATATCTGTAGTTTTGCCTTTTGTAGAATGTCATGTAATCAGATTAATATATAACCTTTGGACTGGCTTTATTCACTTGGCAATATGCCTTTTGGTAGTATTATAGCATTTTCTTTTTATAAATGAATAACATTTTGCTATATGAATTTACCAGTTTGTTTTTTTATTCACTAAGGTGAAGCAACATTTGATTGCTTCCATGTGTTGACAATTATGAAAAAAGCTATTGTATACTTTCATATGTAAGCTTTGAAATCAGTTAGGTAAGTATCTCAGAGTGCCATTGCCAAATCTTTTGCAGTATTACTTTCCTAGAATTGCCATAAGGAAATACCAAAAACTGCATGATTTTTAAAAATTTTTTAATGATAGCAAATTTTTATTTAACCAATTGTTGTACATTGGCAAGGTAGGAAAAAGGCTCAGCAGAGTGCATTTGGACCAAGTGAAAGTAGGAAAAGAAGCCCACTCTATAGTGTGATGGTAGGCTATCATGAAGAGGTAAGATAGGCAAAATAATTTTTTTTTAATCACTATTCTGTAGGCTAGAAATCTGAAGTAGATATCACCAGTTGGTTTCTTCTGAAAGCCTTACAGAGGGAGAATCTTTCATGCCCCTCTCTTAATTTCTAGTGGAGGGCAGGAATCCTCATATTCCTTTGCTTGCAGATGCATTCCTTCATTTTCTGCAACTGTCTTCACAAGATGTCCTCCCTGTATTTTCTATGTCTCTTTAGGATACTAATCAGATTAAAGGCTCACCTGGTATGAACTCATTTTAACTAATTATTGCATATTGGCAGCAAACATTTCCAGGGAGATTTATATGCTGAAGTATTAAAGGTTAGGATTTCAACATTTCTTTGGGGAAGAAGCACTCAGTTCAACCCATATTAACCTATATTCTGAATGTGTTTATTTTCGACAGCAATTGCTAAGCTGTCTTGCATAGTAGTTGCAGCGTTTGTGGTTTCCATTAGCAGTGAATAAAAGAGCCTCGTGCTCTGCAGTCTCACTAGCAGTTGCTGTCATTTTTTTCAGCTATTCTAATGGATGTGTAGCAGTATATCATTGTTTTAATTTCTAATTCCCTAATTCCCTTTGATGTTGAGCTTCCATCCATTCTTTTTAGTTTTTTTGAGACAGGGTCCCACTGTATAGTCCAGGCTGGTCTTCAATTCACTATGTAACCCGGGGTGGCTTCGAACTCACAGCAGTTCTCTTGCCTCAGCCTCCCAGGTGCTAGAATTAAAGGTATGCGCCACCATGCCTGGCCTATGAATTCATTTGTATGGTGAATTCTCTATACAGTTCTTTTGCCTGGTTTTAATTATACTCTTTCTGCTTTTATCGTTGAGTTCTGAGTTTTGGAAACTAGAAGTCCATGATCAAGGAGTCTGTTGAAAGTCCAGTTCCTGATTCAGAGATAGTTGTCTTGATATGTCCTCACAGGGCAGAAGGGGCAAGAGAGTTCCCTGAGATTTTTAAAAACAGGATCCTAACTGTTTTCATGGAATGTGATTATAGCCTAATCATGTCCCAGAGCTTCCATCTCCTAGTACCATCACTGGGGGTAGAGTTTCAACATATGAATTTCAAGGAGACAAAAGCATGCAATCTAAGGATTTTAAAATGTTATTAAAATATTTGTTTACATTGCTTTGAAACAGTTGAAGAACTGGTTTTCTAGGTTTTTATCATTTTTGTTTCTTTTTCTGTATTGCAGTGAGATCAAATATGCATCTCTCTTAAGCTTTGTCTAATTTTTACTCATCAGTGGTCACAGTTTTCAATAGAATGATTCAGTGTTTCTGGTTTCCTAAATAAGTTCCAGTCATCCTTCAATTTGAAAATTTTATGTTGAACACTAGTAATATGTAAATGTAATTGAGTGTATTTTCACTTTAAAGAAGTTTCCCCTGCCAGGCGTGGTGGCGCACGCCTTTAATCCCAGCACTCGGGAGGCTGAGGTAGGCGGAGCGTTGTGAGTTCGAGGCCAGCTTGGGCTACAACGCGAGCGCTAAGCTGGCCTGAGCTACATAGTGCGACCCTGCCTCAAAAAACCAGGGCCGGGAGTTTGGCTCAGTGCCTTAAGTGCCTGCCCTGGCAGGCGCAAGGTTGTGAGTTCAATCCCTGGTGCCGCAAAAAAAAAAAAAAAAAAAAAAAAGAAGTTTCCCCTGAGTTCTTTGGAGGCTCATGTAATTTCTACTTGAGGAGCTTGCTGTTCTGCTTAGCTGGCTTATTGCAGTGTTCGCTCAGTCGTCTTGCACAAAATTCAAAATGAAAAGCAGAGAGGTGGCAGTTACGGCATATGAAACCCTACCTAGATAGAATCAGACAAAAAAAGCATCCTACAGGAATACAATGTTGGCAGTTCACAGAAGCATTTGAAAGGCACAAAGCATTAATACTATTATGTTTCCCTAAGCACTATTGTTACACATTAATGCTTCTGAATGTATTGTTAGGACGATATTGGATGCATTCCTACTTACGCACTTTTTCTTAAATGGATGTTAATGAATAGAAATTGTTTAAAAAATGAGAGGAGAAATTAAAGTTAAATGCAATATCACTCTAACTTACTTTACCTTTTGAATAATGAACTTAAGTTTTGACAAACTTAGAACCCTGAAGAGTGTACAGCTGTACCTGCCCCTGTTATGGCTACACTGAGCACTGGACAGCAGTTATGAATATACATAAAGGCTTTACACTTTTCATATAGAGCAGCTACAGAGCGTCATGTACAGATCTTTTTCTACTATAATATTTTAAAGCTACATTTTTCTTACCCATTTATTAACCTACCTTTTATGTTCAACAAATAAATATTCTTGATGTTCTTTTATTTGGTAAGGTTTTAGAAATATAGATTAAGAAATATATCTTTTCTCTGTAATCAAATTAGTAAGGCAAGAAATGTGTCTCTATGTGACATATATAAAATATATGGGGTAGAAGCGAAGCTTATAATTTAAATTCTATGGCACTATTGTGGAAGGAGCCATTAATTCCATCTTGACTACTTTGGAAGGCTTTGTGAAGGAGGTAGATTTGAGGTGGGCCTTGTAAAAGAAGTAAGTAGAAAACCAGCACTGCAGAAAGGAGAACTGAAGAATTTATTGGCTGTGCAACCTTCCAGGGCTTGCAAATTTTGTTTCATAGTGCTGTGTTTTGCCAAACAAAGGTTGAAACTGAGGGCACAGGACTGTGAATGCCCTACTTTGCTTCATAACTGCCTCGCTTCCTCTGCTTGACACATGCTGCATTTCTGTGTAATATTTTACTTGAAAAAGGCTTACATTGCTTTGAAACAGTTTAAGAACTGCTATTCTAGGTTTCTTTTTTTTTACATTTTTGTGTCCTCCTTTTCTATATTGCAGTGAGAAGAAATGTGTATCCTTCTTAAGCTTTATCTAATTTTTACTCATCAGTAGTCCACAGTTTTCAATAGAGTGATTTAGTCTTTGACATTTTCTCCAAGTTCTAATCTCATAATTCTTCTTTCAAACTCTTCAACACTAATTAGAAAGTTAAACTAGATATATTTTTAATGACAATATTTTATTCTTCTTTTAAAATTTTATTTAAGCTTATGAGATGTTTTTGAAAGTTAAAGTTTTTTTGAACAACTAAACATTTAGAATTTTTTTGCCATAACAACTTTATACAGAAGTTTTTTTTTTTTTTTTTTTTTGTGGCACCAGGGATTGAACTCACAACCTTGCACCTGCCAGGCAGGCACTTAAGCTGCTGAGCCAAACTCCCAGCCTTGGTTTTTTGAGGCAGGGTCGCACTATGTAGCTCAGACCAGCCTTGCACTCACAATGCTTCTCCTACCTCAGCCTCCCGAGTGCTGGGATTAAAGGCTTGCACCACCATGCCCAATTTATGCAGACGTTTTTATCAAGTGCTTTCTATATATTTTTACTTCTTTCAACAGTGTACAAACACTAAGCATAATTTATCCTTTTTTTTATACTTGAAGATTAACTACTAAAATAAATTAGACCTCTTAATCTCTTAGGATATTTCGATATTTGTGTTTGTTTTTGTCTTTTTAAGACAGGGTTTCACTGTGTATTTATTTCAGACTGGCTTTGCACCCACTATTGCAGCCCATACTTGACCCTCAATCCTTCTGCCTCAGCCTCTCAAGTGCTGGGATTATAGGCTTGCATTACCATACCAGATTAGAATGTTGTAAGTTATGTGTTTGCTTCTTACTTTTCACTTTTGCTACTTCGAGTTTCTTTTTTTCTTCTCATCTTTTAAATGGGTTGCCAGGTAAACTGAATTACTCTCATTGTTTGATATTGTTGATGTTGTTCCTAAGACTACTATAGTAATAATAAACAGTATTAGAATAGGTAAATAAACATTATGTGCTGAATAATTCTGCCACTTTTCATTTTATTTTATTTGAGCTCCATATTGGGGATTATTTTATAAGATATCATCAACTCAGTTAATTACCTTTTATATTCTGCAATTAATTTCTGTTCCAACATTTTCATACTTTATTTTTTTACCTTCTTAGTTTATAGCATAATATTAACTATGCATTTAATGAAGTATTTTCACTTTTTAAGTCAGAATTTATTGGTACATTTTAGATATACATAATGATCACATTCATCATAGAGAATTTGTACCTGTACATAATTTAACTTGGTTTTTTTTCCATTCCCCTATTTTGTCTTCAACCTCTCCTCCCCTCCCTGTTTATAAAAGCTTTGTTTCCATGTTTTTCTTCTTTTCTCATTTTTTTAAAACTTTCCCTTCTTTCCTTTTCACCTCCCTTCCACCTTGTTCCTCTCCCCATTTAATTTCTTACTATTTCATAATGCCTGTTATACATTTTGGTCCTTATTTACACTCTTCAGTGAAAGAAATTGGACACACATGTAAATATCACATTGTTTCTCTGGTGTGAAAAACCAAAAGTGAAAATATTTTCTCTATTTTTAATTTAGCTAATATTTCAAAAGAAAACCAAGCCTAGATTAGGGCTTAACATGCATTTTGTCATAAAAACTAACTTTTATTGTTGTTTGTTATACTCATTAATACTTTGTAAGTAACATTTATTCTGATTAACCCAATTTGAAATTTATTTCTTAAGACTTTCTTACATAACATTTTCATCAAGTTTTCTTGAAGTTCAAATATATTAGATTTTCTCTAATCAACTAGTTCCACAAAGCGAGAATTAATTTTTAATTTTGACATGGGTAATATTTAATACATGAGGACTGTGACTAGCACATGATGACCTTATAATCTTGACACATCTCATTTCTTTTTATAGATTAAATTTGAATTTCTAAAGTAATAATTAATGTACTGTGCACTTTGGAGCCTACACTCTACATAGATTCATCTAAGAAATGTGAAACCATTATTAATTCTACTAAAAGACAAAGGAAGGGAAAGAACACAGAAGTTATTTGATAATATATTTAGTTATATTGGAAAAACAAAGGGGAATCCTTACTTAGAAGTGTCAGAGCCATTGTTGATTTCATGTTGTCTGGTTTTGAAGGCCTGTAATGCTTTCATTCTTTTGTTTTGAAAAATAAGTTTTATACTGTTTTGTTTTGTTTGAATTTATTTTGTGTGAAGGTATGGACAACTATTTCAAAGAAAACAAGAGACATTATGGTAGCCACTGTTGATTTCCTGTTGTTGTGAGGTCCTGTATTGCTTGCATTGTTCTGTTCTGATCTACTTTGTTCTGTTCTGTTTAGTTTTGTTTTATTCTCCTTAAAATAAAAAAAATTTTTTTTCAAAAAGTGTCAGAAACCAAATATGTTTTATCTTGCTATAACATTGCCTTGGAGTTAATAGTAGTGTTGCATTTTAGGAGAAATTACCTACAACTATGTTTAATATAGAAGTAACTTATATAAATTCTACCTTAGGGAAGAAAACTGTGGTTTGAACTCAGGAAAGACTTCCTAGATATGAGATGATTGCTCATGTCTAGACAAAGAATCATCTTTCTAAATGTTCAGTAAACATATAAAACATATTTTTTAACTAATAAGTACTTTTAAAATACTGATTTTCTTATATCTTACTAGTCTTTTTTATTTTCCTGCATTGCCTAAGCCAATTTAAATTTAAAAATTAGTTTTGGAGACGTTCTATGTATTTTTCTTAGAATAACAAAATTGACTTTACAGCCTTTTTTTGGATTCACTTTTTTTCTCACTCCTGCAGATTATGCTCCAGCCTGAATCACTAGCTTTGGTGGTTTTCCTTTATATTTTAACCTTTGAAAACTGTCCACTAAACTTACCAGGGCTTTAGTTTTTCTCAATTGTGGCATTTGGTATACTCAATTTGGCTACTGGTATAGGATGTCTTTAACTTTTACTTTTATTTTTAAAAAGACATTTTTCATTTTTTAAGCTAAGAATTCCTTTTTACTTCTTTGGTAATATATGCAAGAACCATCTTAAAAGGACCTCAGTTCTGAATTTGAGTAGCATATCTCTGGCATTGCTTAATTAATCAAAAATTACCAGACTGAGACTTTTTACTTCTTTCTTATGGTTCTAAAATGATTGTTTTATATCAACACTTGAATTAACAGAATAATTTAAGTCCTTATTCGACTGAAAGCATCCTAATAACCTTGCAAAAAAATTGTTTCTGAACCTATCCATTGTTTTGCATTTGATTCATTTTCATTTGATTCCCTGTTTAGAAAAGTTTCCTTTTGTCTCAAATATGTGGTGGTTTTGTTTACTTACTTTGCACCATAATTTTTATGCATCATTAAATAACTCAGATATATATTTTTAGTATCACTAAATTCTTTATATCTATTTATTTATGAAAATTCTTTATTCTTATTTCCAATGCTGTGTTCAAATTATAGTGTTGGCACATTTTAAAAGAATATAAAGTATCACCCTGCAGTTATATGCAATGCTAAGAGACTTACTTATGTAATCTTTTATAAAATCTGTAGCTGAACTGATATATAGTTGTTAATGGCAGTAAGGAGTGTGCCAAGTGCAAATTCCCATTGTCTGTTCTTTGTTTCCTAGTACTTATTTTAGTGATCTTTTGAAAGACCCTTTCGTTTACATTGTCATCAACAAATTCATGGTGTTATTATGTACCACAGATAATTTTGTGTTTTTCTACAGTTTTATTTCAAGAATCCATTATACATAGTTTCTTTGTGTTTATTACATCTGGAAGTTTTAGTGATATAAATTATTCATTCTTCCGGTTGTCAAACAGTTATCTCCTGGGATAACAGGTAATCAAAGCAACATGTAAAATAGATTCCCTTTCAGTACCTTTGTTAAACTTCTCAAATTAGTCTTTCTGTGAGATGGCTACTTTATCTGAATAGATTGTGAAATTAGGAATCAAATTCTGCTTTTGATAAACTCATTCTATATACTATTTAACAGACTAGAATCCTCTATATTTATATTACCTTGGAATTGTACTTAAAGATCAGTCTTAGAACAGATCAGTCAGAAATGATTAAGAAGTTTAAGAATAAGGCCTGGCATGGTGGCACGTACTTATATTTTCAGCTACTCAAGATGCTGAGGAATCACAAGTTTAAGGCAGCCCAGGTAACTTAGCTCAAAATCTGAGAAAAAAATTTTTTAAAGTATTGAGATATGTATCAGTGATAGAGCACTTGCCTAGCATGCCAAAGCCCTAGGTTCAATCCCCATTGCAGCAATCAATCAGTCGATCTATCAGTTTGAAGCATAGACTCTTGAAAGTGTCCTTTCCATTTCTCTCCCTATTCCCATGATAAAATATCCAAAAGTTAGGCAAAACACTGCAGTAGTTTTTGTGAGATGGAAACATTAGTTATTCTCTAAATGAAGCTTAAGAGCCATCCATGTGAGGGTCACTTTAGGGCCCCTTATTTTAATTGTCCATGTCTATTGAATTAGAATTAGGGGCTTTTGACAAGAATTCATATGATTCAGAGGTAGAAATAGATTTTCAAAACCTTCGGACATGATCATAAGATTAAACTATTCCTTTTATTTCCTATTCAGTTGTTTTTGTCTTATCTTCTCTGTGTTTCTTTTCCCTCTGTATCTACAATTGTGTCCTTTGTGTTATGTTGGCCCTCAATTTCAAGAAATTAATAAAATATTGGTTCCATAATATCTTTGGAGAAAATAACTAGAATCCATTTGATTTCCTAAAAAACAATGAAAAAAGACTATTTGAATGAATAATATGAATGCATCTGAGCAATTCACATTACACCTAAATATCTTTTTTTTTTTGCCATACTGTGATTAGGTTTCAACCTCAACAGAGATTTTGGATAAAACCCTTTTCCTTTCACCCTCTCACCAACCCCAACATCAAAGAACATCAGTAAACCATAAGTATAAAATAAGAACTTAGCTGCTCTCCAGATTTTGCCTTAAAACACCAGTTTAAGATCCAGAAATTTGCTATTCCTATAAGAAACTCTTGCATATTTTTAAAAGAAGTTTTCTCTATGTACTCTTTAGTGTTCCCTACCAAATCATATTTGTGCAAAAAAGGATATATATATACAGAGTTACACATCAACTCAATTTTCATATATATTTTACCTGTTTCAGTGTTGTGTCCTGTTTAATTGCTGTTTAGACTGTTCTTTTCCAAGCACCAAACTTTTTTTCATCAGAATTTGTAATTAGCCACTTACCTAAACTCTTTAGTTAATACTTAAATATTTTTACTAATCATTTTTCTCTTGATTCTTTTTGGTTTCTAGGTATTTGATCTCATTATTTGCAGTGAATACATTTTTCATTTGTTCTCTTAAAATATTTATATCTTTCATTTTCCCCAGCTTCCAATAGGAATAGAATTACTTTTTCTCTATTAAATTTTATTGGTTACTTAGTCAACATCTGGAGATAATCATATGATGTTTTCTCTTTGATCTGTAATGTTACAAATTGTAGTAACAGATTTTTGCTGTGTCTATGTTAAACAGTCTGGTCTTAGACTTGAATTTCTCTTGGTTCTGATATGTTCTTTTAGTGTTCTACTGATTTGGTATTCTAATAGTTTACTGAAAATGTTTATACCAATATTCACATACAAGATTGATCTTTATCTTTGTGGTACCTTGTAATATCAGTGTTATGTTGAGTTTTTAAATTTTTAAAAAAATAATTTGGAAGTAGTTTTTCTTTGGCAGTGCTGGAATCGATTATTCAATAGTTAATTTCTTGTCCACTCCTTTTGTGGTATAGAATAGCCTTCTTAATCCTTCCTTTAACTGCAACTGATAGTGGGTTGTAGAACTATAGCTTTTTCTTCCCAGCTATTTATTTGAAAGTTATTGCATAGTTACAGAAGAGTTATAGAAGAGTTGCAAATCATGCAAAATAAAGTCTTTATACCCTTTATTCAGATTCACATATTGATAATTTTTATCACATTTGTAAAATTTTGTCTTGAAAATTTAGTATCTATTTTATAGATATTTGGGGAAAATGAAAGTGCCATATTAAAAGGCTAACATTGAGCTGTTTTCAGAAATGGCTATTCTTAAAGCACCTTTATTCATATGCAGCCTTTCTGTTTTTTTCAGAGTCTTCTCCCTGCTTCATTTTTTGGTATCCCCTACTTGAGCTTCTTTAAGCCTTGCTTTGGACTACAGGCCTAGTTACATTATGCTTCTTTTTTTTTTTTTTTTTTTTTTTTTTTTTTTTTTTTTTTTTTTTTTTTTTTTTTTTTTTTTTTTTTTTTTTTTTTTTTTTTTTTTTTTTTTTTTTTTTTTTTTTTTTTTTTTTTTTTTTTTTTTTT
>RJWM01001892.1:98379-113552 GCA_004363535.1 Dasyprocta punctata | reverse complement strand
TACATTATGCTTCTTAATCTTCTGTTCCTAGAAAGAGCTGTTTTCCTCACTCTGCTGCTATCTACAGCTCATCTTTTACAAAGCTTCACTTAATTCCAATGCATTCCCTTCAAGGGAAAACCTATTCCTGCCCTCCAGGATGAGCCTGCGTGCGTTCAGGCGGGTGTGCGCTCCGCTGGAACTCTGCAACCAACCAGGAAGCATGAACTTATATCAATAAAGAATTAGAAATGTAAAGTTTTGAAGGGAGAATGAAAAACACTTTATTTGCGGAAAGGGACAGAAAACTACCCCGTGAGAAAGAATTGGGGGTCTATAGCCAGAAAATCCAGAAGACCTTTGTCCTTAGCCCTTTTATTAGTGTGGCAGAACCGCCAGCCCCCTGAGTTTGTTACAACCTGATTGGATATTTTAGGCCCTGGCACTCTCCATTGTGTATGTGTAAATTTCTAGGTGAGCTTTATTTGGTTTTCTTTGTCCTGTCAGGCCGTATCTCTGAAATTTATGGGTTTGTTAAAAGGCTTTTACATAAAGGAAACATAGGGAGAGAATGTATATGTGTCCAGGTTGAGTATATATTTTATATACTAAGTGAGTTTTTTCTGTTATGTAGCTCCTCCACTTTTTGTCTCTTTTGAACCTTACTGCATGGGGTTGCGATACCTTACCTAACTTTAACTGGGGGGTCTGGCTTGTTGTACATGGCTCTCTTACTTGTACTCTTAGCTGCTTCCTCTAGCAAGGGTTTAACGCTTTCCAGTCAAGATTTGACAGAAAGCTTATGGAGGCGTTCATCTTACTATTTCCTTACCTGTCTATCTGCCTCCTTTTCCTATCAATTGTCAGCAATGTATAACGGTAAATTACCCAAAGTGTGGCCTGTTCAGTCTTGAGTAGAGAAGGGATCAGGCCTGCGATCTGTTTCCTGCCCCAAATCTCCTATGAGGCAAGAACACACAAATGAAACATGCTCACACACTTCTAAGAACAATCATTTCTACACAGACATACCATCTAAAACTCCCTGTAGAAATTGGTTGGGTTGGTGCATGCCTACACAGGAAACAAACACACACGCACACACTATTCTAAGAAAAAACAATCATTGCTTTATATACCATCGAAAACTCCCTATAAAAATTGGGTGGGTTGGTGCATGCATGTGCTTGGAACATTCTGGGAGGCTGAACCACGAGATTTGCAAGTTTGGGCCCACCAGCCTGGGCAATTTAGTGACTTAGCAAGACCCTGTCTCAAAATGAAATATTAAAAGAACAAAATAAAACATACAACAATGATTTAAAAAAACAAAACAAAACAAAAAATAAAAACAGTGTGTAGCTCAATTCAAAGGCCCCAGTACTGGTTTAAGGTTTAAGTCCCTAGTTCTAGGAAGGTGCGAAGGAATGGGAAAGAGGACAACTTCCCTATAGGAAAGAAAACAAAAACAAGGAAATACTTCTGCTGAAATATACCCCTCACTCTTAACAGTAACAAATAATAGAATACAGGATTTCACTTTGACAAATCTCCTATGTGGATTTCTTAATTTAGATCTCTAAGGTTTAAAATCTGCATACCTAAAGTAGTCTTCCAGAAGAGCCACTTCTACAACAAATGGGCCACCTATTTTAAAGACACCTCCCTCTCTAACCTTAAAAGCATACGAGCTGCTTTTAGGTTTAAAACTGAAAAAATTTCCAATTTAAAAAATTGTCAATCATAAGACATATCCTGTAATGTGTGTATATAGAATTGATGTATAAAAGTAATCACACATGAAAAATTGAAACTAAACTTCTTTGTGTCAGGAACATTGTTATTTAATTATTCTTAGTAATTTTATGGACTAAAACATGTAGAAAATGTAACCTTATTTTCCTGAGGAAAATGGCGATTTATTATTTGAAAACATTGATAAAATATACTTTTGAAATTAATGTTTTATATTTAATTCTTTCGTAGACATTTGTATAGTTATTGAGTCAAATAATTTAGCCTAATTGTGGTGAAACACTACAGGGTTCCACTTTAACAAATTCCATTGTAGTTAAAGCCAAGGGCTTTGAGCCACCTATTGAGTGTAGTTATTTCTGTATACTGAAATTACTTTTAAGTGTGTCATTGCTTTTATAATTGAATGTTATATGCTGTTTTAAATTTTTTGCAAAATACTGAAATCAAAGTTTTTTTAGGGTGGGGAACTCGAACTTACTTTGTAGCCCAGGCTGGTCTCAAACTTGGAACAATCCTCCTGCCTCAGCCTCCCGAGTGATGAATGACAGGAGTGCACAACCATGCCCAGCTCAAGAATATGTTTTAAAAGTTTACATCTAAGGATAAAATAGTGTCAGACTATTTATCTTCCTGTTTGTAAATTTTATCTATTGATTTTGTTGTCCTAGGTATTATTTCTTATTTTACTGTGAACATGGGTTTACACTAATTTACTTTTATTTTCTAGTCTGAAACCTTTTGTCTTCTTAGTTTATCCTATCAAACTTTATCTTCTACTTTATGATGGCCAAAAAATGAACAACCAACAACCAATACTTTAAGAACTTAGTGACTAAATTCTTTATTTTGTGTTGCTGAGTATTTTTTCAGTTTCCAGGAAGCACCAGTTGTATTTTAACTACATGATCTCTGAACTAAATTGATGCTAAATAAAGTTTTGGGCTGTTAAGAAGAAAGATAACTCAAAACTGAGGAGAAAGCTGTGTTCTTAGATGATTTCTCTAATAACAAAGTATTATCCTAAGATAGATTAACAAATGGGCAAATTAAACAGTTTGTTCTTTTTAGTGTTGCCATGTTGATCAGATTCTGAAATTTTTTTCCTTCTAGCTAATAAATCTCAAGGAAATCCTTTCATAAAATTTACAAGGTCAGTTTATTAATATACTCAAATATGGCTTTCCCAATGTCATGGTTACCCTAAAGAGTGGAGTGGATCCTTCCTCCCAAAATGTGGCTCTAAAGTCAAGACTCACGGTGCCACCCAGAAACTGAGAGAACGTGGAAGGATTTATTATTCACATAATACGACTTTCTGGGATTAGCAGAACAGGCTCTCAAAATGTATGAATAGGAGCAGAGACTGGTTTGATTTGTAACTGGGTTTTCAGAGTAGAGTTGGAATGGAGCTTCTCACCCAGTGGGTTAGGGCTTTTGGGATTTGCCCTTTTAGGGCAGTGCCAAAAGAAGTTGTACTCACACTTTGTCTACTTGCCCAGAGGTGGGGGAGAAGAATAAGGAGGCTTGAAAGCTGTCTGTATTTTTGAACATCAAAACCAGAGTCAGACTTCTGTTTGCTAAATTTACCACTGAATGTTCAATTCTTTCTTCTTACAGCCATAAGCAAGGTAGTTGAAAGAGGCTACTTGCATCTTTTGCTATTAGAATCTGCTTTGCTTAGCTCCCAAAATACTTATTCTGCCACTTAGACATGAAGATAAAAACCTCGGAGAAGAGGAATCCACGGGGGATCAGATATTAATGCATCAAGAAAAACTTTGAAATAACTATGATTATTTTATTCAAGGAAAGGAAAAAATAGGCAAAAAATGAAAAGATGGAAAATTTTAATAGAGCATTTAATGTATTAAAAAGGAACTTAAATATTTAAAAATAGATTCTAATGAACATTTTAGAACTAAAAGTTAATACCTGGAATTAAAAATTCACTCAATGGGTTTAATAGTAGATTAGATACAAGAAGTTAAGACTAGGGAACTAGAAGGCTACATGAATTAGAACTACATGAACTATAAATCTACATGAACCTGAATTTCTAATTAGATTGGGCTCCCATCATATCAGTATTATTCTCATTCTTTCCTTTAGTGATGCTAGTTTCTCCTTGCTTCCCCTATACTCGGCACAAAACTTCACATTTTTGTTTGTCTTTTAATTTTAAAAAATTATTTATTCACTGACAAAAATTATATTTATGGTATATAGTATGTTGTTTTGAAATATGTACACATCTTGGAATGGCTAAGTTGAGCTAGGTACCATATGTATTACCTCACATGTTGACCTTTTTTATGTGATTTGAATACTTAAGATATGCTCTCTTACAAGTTGTAGAATACAGTGCATTATTGTTAACTATAGTCACCATATTATACAGTAAATCTGTTGACTTTATTCCTCCTATCTTTGAGTGGGGCAGTGCTGGGGATCACATCTAGGCCTCTTGTACGCTCGGCAAACACCCTACTCCTCAGCTACACTCTCAGTGCTTATTTTGCCTAACTGAAATTTTGTTGTCTTTTTTCTGTTTTTTGGGGTTTTTTTTGTTGTTTTGTTTTGTGTTGTTTTATTGAGACAGGGTCTCACTATGTAGTTCAGGCTGACCTTTCCCTGTTTTTTAAGTCCCATTTCCACATAATATATTCCTACTGAAGATTTATTTCCGTGATCTCAGCAGACTATAATTGGAAATTTTAGTAAGTAGCAGTCTTTGGGAGAGAAGTGCCTGGCAAGCCAACAAAGAATACTGTTAGTGACACTGCATGCAGTGAACAGTAGTCTACGTAGACAGGTGATTAGTACCAAGTAAATTTAGCAACAAGTAAATGGTAAAGACCTGGTAATCAAGTTTGGTGTCCAGAGAGAGAGAATTCTATTTTCCAGAAAATTAGGAAAACGTGACAGACCTTTACTTCATGAGAAATTTAAGTTAAGAAAATGGATTATGAAATCATGGCAGGAAACAAAACCCAGGATCCACAGCTACAGAATAGTTAGCTACCTGGTCCAGGGATGAAGCATAATTCCTGGAACTGTGCTTATGATCTGACTTGTTCAGGGATGGAAAGGAGCAACACTAATGAACTCGAACTAGGAAAAAAAAAAAAGCCCGTAATTGTTAAATTTCTGCTATGTTTTAACCAAGCTGGTCCTATAATACAGTGATGTTTGAGTGGCTTTCAGTATGAGAACTGGAAGACTCTGAAGGCAGGTAACCAACAGTTATTATGCCATATATTGGTACGCAGCTGCTCCTTAATTCAGTTACAAAGCTAGCTGATATAAAAGTTTGTTACTTTCTCTCAGCATGTGTCTACTATAAGGGATATCTTAACTTTGGCTGAATAGACTTAGTTTGGGTTATATAACAGTTAATCAAATTAACATGTAATTTATTTTTACAGTAAAATAATGTAGGCTGTGTTGATATCCATCCCTAACTCACCTGTTACCAAGTTCTGACTAAACTAACCTCAGTTTTATTACTAAAAGACTAGTTAGGAAGGATAAGGCTCAAAGTGGACTGACTCTCCCAGCCCTTGCCCTGCTTGCCAGTGGGAAACTCAGCTCAGCACCAAAGCTGTCATCCACAGACACAGGATAAGATAGGATAAGAGATAAGATAGGACAAAGAATCTCAGGTCCCAGGACATCTGGGGACATCTGGAGCCACCCAAAAGTTTACACTGCTTCAAGGACTTTGCTCATTGAGAGGAAGACTGCCAGAGAATTTGGCCACAGATGTTTATTGAAATCTTCCTGCCTAGTGTCCCTTGCCTTCTTTCCTTCCCTATAAAATAGGCACACTTCTGTTTGTTCCCTACAGTCTTTCACCTTCTGTTTCCCTGCACCCAGGCACAATAAGCTTCATGCCATTTTGCCTTTACACAGCCTGGTGGTCTCTGCTGGTCCCTGCCCCTCACACCATTCGTTACAAGAAGCAGTTTTTATCTTAAACTGGATCTCATTTCAGTATTAAAATGGTTAGACTTAACTTTTGCTCTATATTTGTGTGTTTTCTGTCTCAAAACTTTGGAATGGTAACATCACTGTTTTCACTGTTCTTTTGGACTAAAAGCTTTTGTGTTACCTCTCTCATAAAACTACAAACAGATATTCTGTATCTGGGTCTTACCTGTTTCAAAGAATATAAAGTCTCATCTTTATTCAGTTATTCTTCATCCAGTCATGCATTTTCGTAATTTGTGAATACTTACTATGTGCCAGGTTAAAAACATATTCACTTCCCAAATTCCATTTACCATGTTTCTCTTTGGAAATCTTTTATGTAGGGAAAAAAAATTCTTAAGCAAATCACATAGTTTTTTCCTTAATCTTTGACATTAGATTGGTATAAATGTTACTTTATTTGAATTACTCTGATTTTTTGTTTTTACTACCAGTGTTTAAAAGAAAAACACATGAACAAAATAAGATTTTCATGAGGCCTACTGAAAATACAGGACCATCTTTTTCTTTATTTTTCTTAAATCTCACTCTGCATTTAAAATTCAATTAGAGCTGGGCATGGTGTGCACACGTGATCCCAGCACTCCAGAGGCAGAGGCAGCAGGATCTCTGCAAGTTCGAGGCCAACTTGTGCTACGTAGTATGTTCAAGCCCAGCCTGAACTACACAGCACAACTGTTTCAGAAAAACATCAAAACAAAACAAAAAAACCTTAATTAGAATTCATTGTTTTTAGTTTTTGTATCTTTTTTCTTTGAATAGTCTGTTAAGCACAGCCTATGTCCTAGTCTTTTTCTTTTCCACTGTCCACTATAGTATTTATGTGTTTTTAAAATGTAAGGGTTATTGAGGCATGATTTACCCTTTTAGGTAAGTCACTCATTTGGAATATAAATTAGATGAGCTCTGACAAATGCTCACAGTCATTACTGTCACTAAAACCAAGATGTAGACCAGCTGTACTGCAAAATGTCCTTTATAAATGCTCCCATATACCGCCTCCAGCCCCTGGCAACAATTGATCTGCTTTCTACCCCTGTTGTTTTATCTTTTCCAAAATGATGTATAAATACAATTTTATTGAATGGAGCAATATTTGCTCCTGTGTGAGACGAACCTTTGGCCTTCTGTATGCTGAGCATGTGCTCTACCACTGAGCTACACTCCCTTTCCAGTCTGCGTCTTTTTAATTTAATAATATTCCATTTTGTGAACATACCAGAATTTGCTTATTCATGCAACAATTGATACACCTGGAGTTACCTTTCTTTTCTGGTTGTTATTGACAAATCATTATAAACTTTCATTTGGGAACTGTCTTTCAAATGAGGACTAGTTTAACATTGGGCAGTATGATAGTATTAAAATGATCTAGTGGGAAGGCAACATAGACACCGTAGATTATCATACTAATTTTACATCAGTTATCTGTGATTGAAATCACTTAACCGCTCTGCCTACTACTTTTTTTTTTTGTAAAATATGTATGATTCAGGGCTTATTCTAGCTTTGTAAATTATATGTGTATGTGTCTGTGTGTCTGTGTGCATGTTTTATTTGTTTTTGGTTTTGTTTTTAGTTTTGAGACAGGAACTTGCTGTGCAGTTCAGGCTGGCTTTGAGCTCACTCTGTAGCCCAGACTGGGTTCGAACTCCTGACGATCCTCCTGATTCAGCCACCCAAGTATTGGGATTATAGGCCTGTGCCAGCATACCCATCTAGTCTAGCTTTAAAATAAAATGATTTTGTGCTGCATAGGTAATACTTTTGCTATTGTGTTGTCTAAAAGGAGAAATCAGAAGTGGTCATATGTCGATTTATAAAATGAGTTTTATGAAATTAGTATCACTAAACTTAGGGGTTGTTTTATCTGATTCCAATCCCAAATGGTGTTGCCTAATACATCTTTTGTTTTTGTTTTCTTTTTTGAGACAGAGTCTCGCTATGCAGTTCACGGTGGCCTCGAGCTCACTTTGTAACCCAGACTGGTCTCAAACTTGCAACAATCCTCCTGCCTCAACCTCCCAAGTGCTGGGATTTGCCTAATGAATTTTTAAAGTTCTTATAATCTTGAACTTTTATTAACTGTGTAATCCAACTGATTTTACATTGGAAAATTATTTTGGTAATATTCTTTATAAGATATTTAATATTTTCCTTCAAAATATTTATGCTGTGTTTTTATTATATTCTTTTTCTTTAATTTAGATGGGTCTTGGTAAAACAATCCAGGCAATTGCAATTGCTTATTTCTATAAAGAGGAGTGGCCTCTTTTAATAGTGGTCCCTTCATCGCTGAGGTACCCTTGGACAGAAGAAATAGAGAAATGGATCCCAGAGCTAGATCCTGAAGAAATCAATGTTATTCAGAACAAAACCGATGTTGGGTAAGAACAACTTTTTAATCTTAAAGAAAAAAAGAAGTTTTCTTTGTGTGTGTGTAGCATATATTCATGTTTAAAATTAAATATTACCTACAGATTATCATTTAGAAATGAGAGTAATGTAGAGAAATTTATTTTACGTTTTAAAATATGAATGGGCTAGCCTTGAACTCACATGTAGCTCAGGCTGGCCTTGAACTTGGGCAATCATCTTGTCTCAGCCTCCCAAATGCTAGGATTACAGGTGTGCACCGTCACACCTGGCCCTTGTGGTATGTTTTAAAATTAAATGTGAAATATGTATTCTTTTAAAGATATGGAGACATTATATATCTATATACTTTTGTCTTAAATGTACTTTAAACTATTTTAAGAATTAAGTATAAATTTTACAGCTTTTCAAAGATTAACATGATCAACAGCAACCATGGTAGATTTTGCTTTTCAAATTGTTAATATGCAATATTTTGAGAATGATTAAAAATTAAATTAGAAAGTTTTATTTTATTATGTTGATTAATAATTCTGGTATTTTATACCTGGAAAGTATGTGCTTGGTGATTATTTGAAGTCCTTACTCTAAACATCTATCATAGTGTTGCTAGTGTTTTTTCTCATTTTGCTTTTTAATTGTAGAATAAGTGAACCAACTTGAAAACTGATGTGATTACATTGAATATCTAGTTAAATGATACAAATTATCATAATTCCAAAGGTTTGAAGCTATGTTTCTCAGACTTTAAAACAGTGCATCTGCCTAAATAAAGCATCTGTTAATTCTTAGAATGTTTTAGTTGTAGTATTACTATATTGTACTACATTCTTTAAGACTGTTAATATAAAGAATATTTGTAGAAATAACTTTGGCCTTCATGAATTCTGAATGAGGAAACAGATGAAATGTCTTAAGTAGAGGGTGTTTGCCTTTCAAACTTGGAACCCTAATTCACTAGCATATACCTCTGTAGGCCCATGAAAATTTGAACACTATTTGTATTGTTAATATAAAATGTAGGCAATCATTTTAAGTAGATTTCTCTCCTACAATGAAAGTGCTTAAAGTTGAAAAAACAAGAATTTAGAGAATATTGAATTTATTAAGGCATCCATAACTGTTTTCTGTCATCTATGTCCTACTTAGATACCTACATTTAAATTTTATTAAAATTTGTGTCCTCTCTTATTTTATATAACATTTAGGTTATGAAGGTTTTTTTTTTTTTTTTTTTTTGCACTATTAGAGATTCAACCCAGGGCCTTTGCATTAAGCTATATCCCCCATCCCTTTTTCATTTTTCATTTTGAGACAGTCTCGCTAAATTGTTAAATTGTCTAGATGGGCTCAAACTTGTGATCCTCCTGCCTCAGCCTCCCAGAGTGCTAGGATTACAGGTATGCATCTCCACACCCAGTTTAGGTCATCTAGTTTCTATTTTTATTTTAGAAATATACTCTTTGCAATTAAATAGTGACTGATATTTTTATTTGAATAAGATTTTGGGTTTGTAATATAGAATTACAACCCCAGAGTGTGTGTTCTGTAAGATGTTAACTACGGACAGAAAAGTTATTGTCTCTTAGATCTTTAAAGAAGCAGCTTTAGGTATAAACCAACATGATCAACAGGTGTTTGCCATAAATATATATACTTCCTTCTGATATATGATTCCAGCAGTGCTTAGATTGTTCATTAGTTAAGATATGGCAGGATAAAACCTGCTGCAATGGCCTTCTAAGCCTTTGTGTTCTATATATTGCTCACAGTTTACCTAAGTTAGTAATATTAACCCCATACTTTTCTTTTGGGATATTCTGGTGTTTTATTATATTGAGAAAATCATTTCTGTATAGATTTATCCAGTGCTTAAAATCCAGTTGGCATTTAAAAAACAAATGCATTTACTGTGGTGATATTGGCTACTTTGGGCCTTTTGCCTTTTTTGTAAAGGTTAGAGAATGGCAGAAGACTGACTTTGTCCTGTGTTTTTTTCACTGGTGATAGAAAAAAATGCAAAAGTGATATATTTTATGTTTACAAATTTATTTGTCAAACTATCTCATTATACAAATATTTACTGGGAGGATAGAACCATAGAAAGATGAAACTATGCATTCCCTGCCCTCACCAATTTCATTATATAGTAAGGTAGATACATAAACATAAAAAAACGTAAATGTGTATTTCAAGATAGTAGCATAAAGGCATAAAGATATAGTTAAAGAGATAATAGAGATTGAAAGACCAGGGATCACGTTATTTCAGTAATTCTCTACATAAAATGGTATCCTTCTCCTCTTTTATCCAGGCTTCATCAGCCCAGGGCCAATGACCTTTTTTATTTATCACGGTGACTGGGGAACTCTATCAACCTTTGTTGGGGAGGACCAAATGTAGTTACTTTTCTCTCATTGCTGAGACAAAATACATGACATCCATAGTTAAAAAAAGAAAGATTTATTTAGCTCAAAGTTTTCAAAGGTTTCAGTCTGTAATCTACAACTTCATGACACATGCCAAAGGAACCACATTTTATGTTAGTAGAAGACAGAAAAAAAGCGGGGAGAGAGAGACAGAGACAGAAACAGAGACCGAGACAGAGCAGACAGGGACAGACACAGAGACAGAGCATGCCTCTTTCTGTCCCTTATATGCAGGCTACCTGCCCCAGGATGGGTGTGGCACTCACACCTCTAATCCCAGCATTAGACCATGAATCAATCACGAACTCTAGATTCAGCCACCTCCAAAAAGCCTGCCCTGTGTGATTTCATGAGGCTTTGGGGGAACATCTAGACACAAACCGTAACACCAGGAAAATGTTCTATAGTGCAGTGGATAACCCTGTTATACTAAGGATTATCCAAATGAAAGTACCAATAACTCCCACAATGAGAAAGTGTTATCTAGTTACATGAAGGATTTCATTGAAGATTCAACTAATATTTGAATATCCAGCTTATATATGGTCCTGGGTGCACAGAAACAAATATTGTTGAGAAGTAATGTTCTTGTCCTAGAAAATATGGCTGATAGCTTGTAAAAATCTTCCAAAGACAACTTGAACAAAATTTGGTTAAGACTACCAAAAGTTTTAATTTTGGATCCTGGTAGATTATATTTGAAGACTGTAAAATCTTGAAATTGAGTGTCAGTAGTAGTTTAATCTACTCCTATAGCACCCCTTTTCTCCTTCTGTTTTATTGCTCCAAAATGTTGTATGATTTATGATAAATTAGTTATTGAGACATTTTTAAAGAACATGTGTTTTCTTTTCTAGGAAAATATCTAACAGCAAAGTGACAATTCTGGGCTATGGTCTTTTAACCACTGGTGCAGAAACTTTGATAGATGCTGTGAACAGTCAGAACTTCAGAGTAGTTATAGTGGATGAATCACACTACATGAAGTCTAGAACTGCAACCCGCAGCAAGATTTTATTGCCTGTAGTACAGAAAGCCAGACGAGCTGTTCTTCTTACAGGAACTCCAGCTTTGGGAAGACCTGAAGAGGTATTAAAATCTTTATATAAGGGGACTTTGAAGGAAAAAAAAAAAAAGAAATTCAATCATTCATGTTTTGCAATTTTTAAGTTCAAATTGGATGCCCCAAGTAGTGACACTTACCTAAATTCCAGTTAGTTGGGAGTCTTAAGCAGGAAGATGGCAAGTTTGAAATCATCATAGTAAGATGATTATTTTTAAGCTATTTGCATGTAAACCTTAGCCATGCTTGTAGTATGTATAGAAATAGTTTTTACCTTTATTATAACTTTTTCATATTTAGTACAGATTTGTGATATTCTACACATGTATTCTTGGGTTCTTTTATGGTGTTAATCTTCATTTATCATATTTATTAATACTTTGTAAACTGTCTAGAACTAAGATTGAGTCTACTTTATGTCTTTTACGCTATATTATATGCTTTATGTCTTTTATGCTACTTATCTCTGTTCTTCTTTCACTTCAAGAGCCACACTGGGAATGTAGAGAGAAAGTGTACCTTGTATATGCTGCAGAAAATGTATCTACTTAGACTGGAAGAATAAAGTATTCGTTTAATATCCATATAGCTTTTGCCACTCTGAAGGTAGTATATAGTAGTATGGAATAGTTGCTGGGTTGGGAAGAAAAAATGATTAGTGAAATTTTTCTGAGTCTGTAAGGGTCAATATTCCCAGTGGAAACCCTGTCTGCTAATGAACACTGAGTTGTAGAAAGCAC
Organism: Dasyprocta punctata; assembly: GCA_004363535.1. Classification (NCBI taxonomy): domain Eukaryota; kingdom Metazoa; phylum Chordata; class Mammalia; order Rodentia; family Dasyproctidae; genus Dasyprocta; species Dasyprocta punctata. Next base: position 101,217 of record RJWM01001892.1, on the reverse strand, counting down.
ATGTGGTACTGTTGTGTAGGGTTGTTTGGAGAATTGAAGGAAATACTACTTTTTAAAAAATGTTTCAAGTAGTTTTATTTGTACTTATCTAGACTTGAAAGCAGCCAAAATGTCCTTTAGTAGGCGAATGACAAATAAATGGATAAATTTACTGTGGTACTGCCAAACAGTGGAACGTTATTTGGTACTAAAAAGAAATGAGTTATCAAACTAGAAAAGACATGGAGGAACTGTAATAGGTGTTATTTTTAAAAATTTGAGTTTATTAGTATATGTTTGCAATCTATGAGTTTACATTCATTTTAGAGAGTAGGTACATATACAGAGCACATCACGATTCTTTTTTATTTCCCTTCTGCTTCCTACCCATTATCTCCCTGTGTTTCTAGATCCTCTTTCCCCGTTTTCATTATTATTATTATTTTTTTTAGTTTGTGTTTATGACGTGCAATGTTTACATTCATTGTATTTGGTACATATACATGACATTTCTTAAATCTTTTTACTTCCCTTCTCCTGACCTCTCTCCTCAACCTGTCTCTTGTAACTTTTATCATTTGCAAGAGATCCCTATGTCACATAGTAAGCGCTCAACATATAGTGTTCATTATTATTAAATCAAACTTAAGTGACAGCTATTATCATTGCATCTTTATCAGTATTATGTTGCTCTGCTTTCAAATTCCCTCACTAGAAATCTTTGGAGATACTCATAGTAATATATAGATAGTAACAAAATGCTTAATTTTACCTTTCATACTTTTTACTCATGGGTACCTACCAGTAGTGAGTGAATAGACCCTGAGTAATTTGCTTACGTTCCCAACTTACGTTGAGTAAAAGTGATAATATATTGATTATAACTTTAAAAAATAATTAAATGTGTTATTCAAGAGTATATAAACATCTGTTTAGAATGATGATAAAGCAAATGCACATGCATTTATTTTCTGGCATGAGAAATAGCATGCTGACAGTACAACAGTGTCGTTGTGCCCCACTGCAATCACATGGCCGTACTTTCACCCATCACCCAGGATAGCACTATCAAAGCAAGGGTAAATCTCAGTTTGTGTGAACTTAGAACTGTACAATTTATATTTTAGACTCTTTAAGAAAAAACAGATAAAATTACAAATTCTAAGTTAAGGAATCTTAAACTTAGGAAATATAAGTTCTCTAATTCTGTGTGTATGTATGTTTTATTAATTAATTAATTTATTTATTTATTTATTTTTGAGACATGGTCTTCCTATGTAGTTCAGGATGTGCTTGAACTCACTATGTAGCCCAGGCTGGCTGTGAACTTGCTGTGATCCTCTTGCTTCAGCCTCCCAAGTGCTAGGATTACAATCATGTGCCACCATTCCTATCCTTGAGTTTGTTTTTGAAGATTGTTTTGGATAGTCTGGGTCCCTTGAGTTTCCATATGAATTTTTTATCACCACATCAATATTTGAAGATAGTCCAGCTTCAGATTTTTATAGGTACTGTGTTAAATGTATAAATTGCTTTAGAGAATATTGCCAACTTAACAATGTTTGGTCTTCAAATTCATGAATATGAGATGTTTTTCCCTTCATTTTTAGGTGTTCTTTAGTTTTCTTCCAGCAGCACTTTGTAGTTTTCACTGTATCTTGCGCTTCTGTTAAATTTATTCAGTATTTTGTTTATTTTTTGACGGTGCTCTACATGAAATGCTTTCTCCATTTCATTGTTGAATCTTCATTGCCAAATTGAAATACAGTTGATTTTTGTGTGATTTTCACGTATCTAGCGAAATTGCTAAATTCATTTATTAGTTCAATACTACTTTTAGTGAGTCCTTAGAATTTTCTATAGATCATGTCACCTGCAGCTAGTGATAATTTTTTTCCTTTTCAGTGTGGATGACTTTTAGTTCATGCTGTTACCTATTGCACTGGCTGGAACTTCCAGTATAGTGTTGAATGAAAGTAGCAAGAATCAGCATCCTTGGTTTAGTCCTGATTTTAAGAGGAAATCATTTAGCCTTTGATTTTGAAGTATTATATTACTTTGTGGTTTATCCTTGATTTTCTACGTCAGGTTGAACAAGTTCCTTACTATTTATCATTTATTGAGTGTTTAATTATGAAAAGATGTTGAATTTTGTCCACTGTATTTTCTACATCTATTGAGATGATCATGTAGTTTTTGTTCTTCATTAATATGATACATTGCATTAGTTTATTTTCAGATGTTGAAATAACCTTACATTCCTGAATTAACTCTCACTTAGTTGTGGCATACAATGTTTTTTATATATTTCTGAATTTGGTATGCTAATATTATGTTGATGATTATTTTGTTTCCATGTATAAGAGATAATGGTTTTTAGTTTCTTAGGTTTTTCTTTGGTTTTTTCTTGTGATATGTCTTCTGGCTTTGGTATCAAGATAATATTGTCCTCATAGGATGAGTTGGGATGTGTTTCTTCCTCTTGTTTTTGTAAGTGTGTAAAATATTGATATTAGTATTTTTCAAATATTTGGTATAAGTTAGTGATAAAGTCATGTGGACTGAAGCTTTTCTTTTTGGCTAGGTTTTGTATTACTAATTCAGTCTCTTCACTGATTGTATCTCTTCAAATTTTTTCCTCAGTCAGTTTTAGTATATGCTGTATTTCTAGGAATTTGGCCATTTCATCTAAATCATCTACTTTATTGACGAACAGTTGTCCATAGTATTCTCCTATTATTCTTTCTATTACTGTAAGATTGGTAGTATATCTCCTCTTTCATTTGTGATTTTACTAATCTGAGTCTTTTCTTTTTGTTTCTCTTAGTCAGTCTTGCTAAAGTTTTATTAATCTTACTG
>RJWM01001892.1:55879-95879 GCA_004363535.1 Dasyprocta punctata | reverse complement strand
AGTGCTGGGATTAAAGGCATGCGCCACCATGCCCGGCTCAAGATATCGGCATTTAATTGTCCAAACAATATTAGCACAAACCTTTCTTTTCAATGAACTAAGTGAAATCGTAGTATAACTATCTTAACTATCTTTTATACATATACATATATTTTTTCTTTTCCTTTTCTTCTTTTCTCCATTCCTCCATCCCAGTTTCTCATACCTTTTGAAGTTTCTTCCCATTTTACAATATCTGTTATTTGTTACACATTTTGTATCTTACTTACTCTTTCCGCCTCTCACACTAGGGAGACAATATGATGTTTGCACATGTACTTCTGGTTTATTTCACTTATGGGTATGTCTTTCACACTTTTTACTGTTTTTTTTAACTTGTTTTATCCTCCTGACAATTTACTTGGAAATATCACATTTTGAGAATATTGTATTGTTGCAGTTATTCATGCAGATCGAAGCTCTCTTTCCACAAAAATTTGGAACGTGGACTGACTATTCGAAAAGATACTGTAATGCACATATCAGGTATGACAAACTATTTTCCTTAAGTTTTTATTTTCGTGTATTTTCTGTGAACATTAAGCTTTATTAGTCATTCTTTGTTCCAGTGTTTTTTCAAACTTGTGGCAGCCGTGGGATAATTTCTTCAAGCAAAAGCTTATATATATGACCTGCTTGTCAAATAAGTAAAAGAAATACATAATGGCAGTTTTTCTATCTTTTTTTACCTTCTACCTATTTTATCTTTGAGGTTTTTATTTTTATTTACTTGATCTGCATGCACATTATACTGAAATAAAAACTACATGTTCCTTTCACCATTTTCTTCCAACCAAACATTTCTCTTACAGGATAACCAGTATTGGCAGTTTCTTGACTATATATCCTTTTGGAGATATCTGTGCCTGAATATGCATAAAAAGTAATTTTATTTCTGTATACATAGAATAATGTACGGATTTATTTTGCAGTTTAGTTTCTTCATCACATATATTGGAGATCCCTGTCAGTTCCTAAAACAGCACTGACATTCATTTTAAATGCAATATGTACCCACTGCTGGGAATTTATTTATGCAGTATACCTTTAATATATGACTAATGCAACAAGGATTTTCCCCGTGCATGTGGAGAGGGGAAACATACATATATATATACACATATATATATGTTTGTAGTTTGTTTATTTATTTATTTATTTATTTATTTTTGTAGTATATTATAGTGGTTTGTAACCATGGAAATTTGAGCAAGGTGTGGTGGCACATACCTATAATCCCAGCACTTGAGAGACTGAGGCAGGAAGATCACTGCAAGTTCAAGGCCAGCCTCGGCTACATAGTAATTCAAGACCAGCCTGAACTACACAGCAAGATCCTGTCTCAAAAAACCAAAACAAACAAATAAACAAAAAAAAAAAGGCCATGGAAGTCTAGTAATATCATCTCTATTTTAGTTTCACATCTACTGCTTACCAAATGTTTTACGTGAGGAAGGCATCTTTATCTCCCCATACTCCATTTCTTCAGCTCTGAAAGCACGTAGTGATTATGCCTGCCTCATGGAGTTATCATCAAACTTCTATTAGCTTGTATTTATAAAGGGTTTGAATAGTGTCTTACATATTGAGTACTCAGTAATTGTTCATTATTTTAATACTTCATGCCATATACATGGTCATAAATTTATAAAATAACATTGCTGGTTCATAGGGCATGTGCAGTTTAGATTTTTCTCAGTCATGCACCTCAGAAGTTATATTTGCACCAACTGTATGTCATGTTGTCTCTTTTCCCAAGATTTGCAAATGTTGAAAAACATAAATTATTTTATTCTTTTTTTATTTTTATTTATTTATTTATTTTATTTAAGCGAAAAAAAAGACATGTATAACAAAGACAATAAGCAAAAGAGACAAACAAATGACTAGAGTAAATGCACAACAGTAACATTGCAGGTTTACAAAACAGGATGATAGAAACTTGACAATGGTTGCAATATTGCGTATTGTTATCTTTAAAATGGTTACTTACATTAACAGATATAGACATGTAAAATTGATCTAATCATACGAGTATTAATTGTTCCTTCTCAGTAACGAATACATTCAGCAGTGTGTTCATTTTAGTTATCTTACATATACATATGTACAGATTTATATCTTTTCCTTTTCCCTTTTCTCTTTTCCCCTTTTCCCTTCCCAATTACGTTTGCTCTTCGAGCTGTTTTTTACCCTACCATAGTATTTATTATAGATTTTGGATCATATATACTTTTTCAGTTTCTTACATTAGGGAGACAATATGGTATTTACACATGTGGGTTTGATTTATTTCACTTATGAGTGTGGTCTCAGGTCGTGACCATTTACTTATAAAAGTCTCAATGCAATTTTTCTTAATAGCTGAGTAGTATTCCATTGTATAAAAATATCAGATCTTTTTTATCCATTCTTTGATAGATAGGCACTTGGGTTGTTTCCAAGATCTGGCTATTACAAATTGGGTTGCTATAACCATGAGTGTACAGATACCACTGTGGTATGATGTTTTCAATTCTTCTGGGAAAATGCCCAGAAGTGGGATAGCTGGGTTGAATGGGATCTCTAATCCTAGCTTCTTGAGGAATCTCCACACTGACTTTCACAGTGGTTGCACCAGTCTACACTCCCACCAACAGTGGAGAAGAGTTCCTTTTTCCCCACAGGCCCTCCAGCATTTGTTGTTGGTTGATTTTTTAATCTTGGCCATTCTTTCTGGAGTGAGATGGAATCTCAGTGTTGTTTTAATTTGCATTTCCCGAATGACCATTGATGTTGAACATTTTTTATATATTTATTTGCCATTTGTATTTCTTTCTCTGAGAAGTGTATATTTATCTCAGATACCCATTTTTGGATTGGGTCCTTGAATTTTAGGGGCCCGATTTCTTTTAATTCTTTATATGTTTTAGATAGAAGTCCTTTATCTGATGGACAATTGGCTGAGATATTTTCCCAGTTTGTGGGTTTTCTTTTCACTTTGTTGGAGATTTCCTTTGACATGCAAAAACTTTTTAGTAAGATGAGATCCCAGTTGTTGATTCTGGGAAGTGTTTCCCATGCAATTTGATTTTTGTTCATGAACTCTCTGCTTACTCCTATGTCATCAAGATTTTTACCTACTCTGTCTTCTAGTAAGTTTATTGTCTCTGTTTTAATATTCAGATCTTTCATCCATTTTGACTTTATTTTAGTGCATGGTGATAGGCATGGATCTAGTTTTAGTTTACGGCATATAGAAAGCCAGTTTTTCCAGCACCATTTGTGAAAGAGGCTATCTTTCTTCCAATATACGTGTTTGGCTCCTTTGTCAAAGATGAGGTGGCTAAGTGTGTTTGTAGTTGTGGCTGTATCTTCTAATCTATTCCATTGATCTTCAGGTCTGTTTTGATTCCAGTAGCATGCTGATTGTTATCAGCATGTAGCTTTGTAGTGTAGTTTCAAGTTGGGGATTGTGATGCCTCCTGCCTTCCCTTTGTTGCCCAGAATTGCCTTTGCTATTCTAGGTCTTTTCTGCTTCCAGATGAATTTCAGGAATGCTTTCTCTACCTCTGTGAGGTAGGCAAGTGGTATTTTGATTGGGATTGCATTAAATCTGTGTAATAATTTTGGGAGAATGGCCATTCTCACGATCTTTGTTCTTCCTATCCATGAACAGGGAATATCTTTCCATTTTCTGAAATCTTCGATTTCCTTCTTTAGAGTAATGTAATTTTCACTGTATAGATCTTTTACTTCCTTTGTTAGATTGATTCCTAAGTATTTCATTTTTTTTGGATGTTATAGTGAAGGGTGTGGTTTCCCTTATTTCTCTCTCAGTGACTTTGTTGCTTGTGTACAGGAATACTATTGATTTTTGAGTGTTCACTTTGTATCCTGCTACATTACTGAATTTGGTTATTACTTCTAGAAGTCTTCTAATGGATTTTTGGGAGTCTTCTATGTAAAGTATCATATCATCTGCAAATAATGATAATTTCACTTATTCCTTTCCTATCCTTATTCCCTTTATTTCTTTCTCTTGTCTAATTGCTCTAGCTAATATTTATAGAACTATATTCAATAGGAGTGGTGATAATGGACATCCTTGTCTTGTTCCTGATTTTAGGTTGAAAGTTTTCAGTTTTTGTCCATTTAGTAAGATGTTGGCTGTTGGTTTATGATATATGGCTTTTATCAGGTTGAGGTAGAGACCATCTATTCCTATTTTCTGTATGGTTTTTATCATGAATGGGTGTTGGATTTTGTCAAAAGCTTTTTCTGCATCTATTGAGATGATCATGTGGTTCTTTGTCCTTGGCCCTGTTGATATGGTGTTTTACATGTATTGATTTGCATATGTTGAACCATCCCTGCATTCCTGGGATGAATCCCACTTGATCATGATGTATGATCTTTCTGATAACTTGCTGTATTCTATTTGCCAGTATTTTATTGAGGATTTTTGCCTTTATGTTCATTAGGGAGATTGGCCTGTAAATTTCTTTTTTGGTTAGGTCTTTCTCTGGTTTTGGTATTAGGGTAATACTTGTTTCCAGGAATGAGTTAGGGAGACTTGCTTCCTTTTTGATTTCATTGAAGAGTTTGAGGAGTGTTGGCGTTAAGTCTTCCCTAAATTTCTTGTAGAATTCAGCAGTGAATCCATCAGGGCCCAGGCTTTTCTTTGTTGGTAGGGTCCTAATTACATTTTCAATTTCATTAGCTGAAATTGGGTTATTCATCAGCTTTACATCTTCTTGATTCAGCTTTGGTAATTCATAGGTTTCTAGGAATCTGTCCATTTCTTCTGTGTTATCGAATCTATATGAGTAAAGGTTTTCGAAGTAGGTATTGTTGATCTTCTGTATTTCCACAGGGTCTCTAGTGATTTCGCCCTTTTCATTTCTTATTGCATGAATCTGAGTTTTTTCTTTCCTCTTCTTGATAAGGTTGGCTAGGGGTTTATCAATTTTATTTACTGTTTCAAAGAACCAACTCTTTGATTCATTAATTCTTTGTATGGTTTTCTTAGTTTCAATTGCATTAATTTCTGCTCTAATCTTAATAATTTCCTCCCTTCTTTGGATTTTGGACTTGACTTGCTCTTCTTTTTCTAGAAGTTTGAGGTACAGCATTAGGTTGTTTATGTGTGTTCTTTCCATGTTTCTGATATGAGAGTTTAGTGCTATAAATTTCCCTCTGAGGACTGCTTTCATCGTATCCCACAGGTTCTGGTAATTTGTATTTGCATTTTTATTCCATTTTAGATATTAATTTCTTCTTTAACTTCTTCTGTGACCCATTGGTTATTTAGGAGAGTATTATTTAATTTCCATGTGTTTATGCAGCTGTTACAGGTTTTTTTGTCATTCATTTCCAATTTTACTGCAGTATGGTCAGATAATATGCATGGAATTATTTCAGTTCCTTTGCATTTACTTAAGCATGTTTTGTGGACCAGTATATGATCTATTTTAGAGAGTGACCCATGTGCAGCTGAGAAGAATGTGTACTCTGATGTTGATGGGTGGAATGCTCGGTATACATCTACTAGGTCCATTTGTTCACAAGTTTGATTCAGTTCTGCTATTTCTTTGCTGATTTTTTGTTTGGTTGATCTGTCTCTCTGTGACAGTGGGGTGTTAAGGACCCGTGTTATAACTGTATTATTGTTTATTTGGTTTTTTATGTCTATTAAGAATTGTCTTACATAGTTGGGTGCTCCCATATTCGGTGCATATATATTTTATGATTGTAATCTCTTCCTCTTGAAGTTTTCCCCTAACAAGTATGTAGTGACCTTCTTTATCACTTTCGATCATTCTTGGTTTGAAGTTTGCATTGTCTGCAAACATAATAGCTACCCCTGCTTTTTTCTGGGTTCCTGTTGCATGGAGTATTGTTTTCCAGCCTTTGATTTTTAGTCTGTGAATTTCCTTTTGAGTGAAATGTGTTTCTTGTACACAGCATATTGTTGGGTTTTGTTACTTAACCCACTCGGTTAGTCTGTTTCTTTTTATTGGTGAGTTGAGACCATTTACATTGATTGATATAACTGATATGTACTGACTCATCCCTGTCATGATATGTTTCTGTTGTTGGTTTTCTACATTTTCTGTTTAATTATTTGCCCTGCTTAGTTATTTCCTTTTGTTGTTGTTCTTAAGATTGTGGCTATCTTTGTCTCTTTCTAGAGCGTCTTTCAGTACTCTTTGTAGTGTTGGTTTGGTGGCCATAAATTTCTTCCGTTGTTGTTTGTCATGAAAGTATCTTATTTCTCCATCAATTTTTAAGGATAGTTTTTCAGGGTACATCAATCTGGGTTGAAAGTTGTTTTCTTTCAGGATTTGAAATACTTCACTCCAGACTCTTCTTAACTTAAAGGTTTGTGTTGAGAAGTCTGCCTTGATTCTGATAGGCTTTCCTTTATAGATGATCTGTTTCTTTTCTCTGACAGCTTTTAGTATTTTGTTCTTGTGCTGTATTTCTGATACCCTTGTTATTATATGTCTGGGTGAAGATTTATTTTGGTTATGATTAATTGGGGTTCTGTATGCCTCAGTTACCTATATTTCAGATTCTCTTCCTAAGTTTGGAAAGTTTTCTGCTATTATTTCTGTGAATAGTCTTCGCAGGTCATTAGTATTGACCCCTGCTTTTTCATTTATGCCTATTAATCTTATGTTATTTCTCTTGGCATCGTCTTGCAGCTGTTGAATTGTTGTTTCTTGGTTCCTTACTATTTTTAAGAGATCTTTTCTTTCGTGGCCATGATCTCCCATGCTGTCTTCATGATCTGAGATTCTATCTTTGGCTTCATTCAAGCGGTTTTTCAAACTTTCCATGGAGTTTTTCATTTCCTGCATTTCCCTTTGCATCTGTTTCATGCATTCTGTTTGTGTCTTATATTGTTCAAAGTTTTGATCATTTTCTTAAGTTCTTCTATTTTTTTTATCTTGCTCTTCTTTAGGTACACACATTTCTTTAATAATGATTCTTATTTCATTTTTTACCTGAGAGAATATTTCTGATTTGAATTTCTCTATAACTTCATCAAGCTGTTTCTTTACTGCATTTTCTATCATTTCATAAAGTCAAGTTGTGTGACTCCCACTGTCTTCCATTTCAGTGTCTCTTGGGTTTGTTCTTAGTGGGCTGGGGGACTGAGACTGCCTATTGGTCTTTCATTTTGTCATTTTCTTCTAGAACCTATATGGCTGTGTGTCCTGTGAGGCTGACCCGGTAGAGCTGGATCCTGTATACAGCAAGTGAGGGCGGCCTTCTGGGGTGTGTGGGTGGGGCCTCCACCTTACTGGGTGGGGGCCAAGGCCTCCTGGTCCCAAGGAGCTAGGCAGAGTGTACCCTGGTGTTTGGCACCACCCAGACCCTGAGTCTGGCTGCAAGGAGTTCGGAGCCTCTGCTGTGCCGGGCAAGCCTGCGCAAGGCCCAGGCCTACAGTGCTGGGGCCTTGCTCCTGGCTGGGTGGGGCCTGCGAGTTCTAGGATGCGGTGCACAGGCCTTTCCACTGAAGTTTGGAGCTTGCGTGTGCGCTCTGCACTGTGGTGGGGGGAGCCCAAGCTCTCCAAGGCCCCACAGCTATGCTGGTCAGTCCCTGATGAGCAGCCCTGGGGTCCTGGGCCGGGCCGGGCTGAGCACCCCTGCGTCCTGCGAGGCTGGCCGGGGTGCTCCCCCGTTGTGTCACACTGAGTTGTGGGACCTGGCAGAGCTGGATCTTGTGTGCAGCAAGTGAGGGCGGCCTCCCGGGGCGTGTGGGTGGAGCCTCCGCCTTAACTGGGTGAGGGCCAAGGCCTCCTGGTCCCAGGGAGCCAGGCAGAGTGTACCCTGGAGTGCGACACCGCCCAGACCCTGAGTCTGGCTGCAAGGAGTTCAGAGCATCTGCTGTGCTGGCCAAGCCTGGGCGAGTCCCAGGCCTACAGTGCCAGGGCCTTGCTCCTGGCTGGGCGGGGCCCGTGAGCTCTAGGATGTGATGCACAGGTTGCTCCACTGAAGTATGGAGCTTGCGCGCACGCTCTGCACTCTGGTTGGGGGAGCCCAAGCTCTCCAAGGCCCTGCAGCTATGCTGGTCAGTCCCTGATGAACAACTCTGGGGTCCCGGACTGGGCTGGGCTAAGTACCTCTGTGTCCTGCGAGGCTGGCCAGGTGTTCCCCTGTTGGGTCGTGCTGAGTCGAAGGACCTGGTAGAGCTGGATCCTTTATTTTATTCTTGACAGTCTGATCTTAATATAGTTTTAGTGTGCATTTGTCTCATTATATTTTAAAGGGTAATAGAGCATTTTCTCATATATATAAGTTACTTGTATTTTTTTTCTTTTGATTGTCTATATTTTTTGTCTTTTTTTTTTTTTTTTATTAATAATAAAAGACAAGACAGAAGAGAATCCCCCGTACTTGCTACATTGCCTGCTATAAAGTGATGCTTGGGTTGCTGCCCAGAGGCCTGGCCAAATCTACAAAACAAAAGTTGGTTGATGTTCCTTGGTTGCTATTAATCCAGCCAGACCTCCGAAACAGCAGGTTGCTTACCGGGGGAGGGGTTTAGTGTTTGTCCCCGATTCCAAGCCCGCGCGCCGGTGCCGCGTGGGCCGGGTGGGGGTCCCGCGAGGGGTCCTACTCGTTCTCCTCCAAGGTCTGTCTTTTTTGTCTATGAATTGTATTGGCTTTTTTTTATTATTGATTTGTTGGAAATCTTTACATATTCTAGAAATCTTCTTGTATGTGATTTATGTCTCTGCTTTTTTTTCCCACCAATGTATATGTTTTTGGATTTTGTTTTAAAATATTTTATGGCCAAGTGTGGTGGTGCATACCTGTAATCCCAGCACTCAGCGAACTGAGGCTGGAAGATTGCTGTAAGTTAAAGACCAGCCTGGGGTATGTAGTGAGTCCATGTCTCAAAAATATATATATAAAGAAAATAAAATGTATGTTATGAGTCCCTATTAACTTTACAAAATATTGAGTTTCAGTCGCTATTTTGATCATATATGTGCCTACCATTATCCTCCCTTACATCCCTCTTCCCCTTCCCTTTTATTCCATTCCTCTTTTATACTAGCAGTCTCCCTTCTATTTCATGTCATCATTTTTCAGTTCTATTCAGTTCTATTTTCATGTCATCATTTTCAGTTCAGTTCATCATTTTTTAGTTCTAGAACTAAAATAGAACTACATATTAGGGAAAACTTAAGTTAATCGTCTTTCTAAACTTGGCTTATTTTGCTTAACTTGATAGTCTCTGGAACAAAATTGCATAGTTTTGTTCCACTTTAAGGTGAAATAATACTCCACTGTGTTTGTATATCACATTTTCTTTATACATTCTTCTGTTGATGGGCATCCAGGCTGGTTCCCTGTCTTGGCTATTATAAATTGTGCTGCAGTAAACATGTGTATGCAGGTATCTTGTAGTATGCAGTCTTGAAGTCCTTCAGGTATATCTGGAGGAGTGCTATAGCTGGGTTGTCAGGTGGTAATTCTGTTTTTAGGTTTTGAATGAACTCCATACCGACTTCCATAGTGACTATGCAAATTTACATCCCTATCACTTGCAGGGTAGAAGAGTTCATTTTTTTCTCTACATGCTAGCCTGCATTTACCCTGGGTTTATTTGTTTTGTTTTGTTTTTGTATTCTTGATGATATCCATTCTGACTGGAGTGAGAGGGAATATCAGTGTAGTTTCGATATACATTTTGCTGATAACTAAAGATGTTGAACCTTTTTCATTTACTTATTGGCTATTGTACTTCTTTATTGATTGGGTTATTTTACTTTTTTGTTGTTGTTGTTGTTGTTGTCTTTTTGAGACAGGGTCTCTTGCTATGCAGTTCTGGCTGGTCTTGAACTCACTTTGTAACCCAGGCTGGTCTTGAACTTGCAAGGATCCTCCTGAGTCATCCTCCCAAGTGCTAGGATTACAGACATGTGCCATCACATCTGGTTTCTTTCTGTTGTTAAGTTTTAGGAGTTCTTTATTCTAAATATTAATCCTCTGTTGGAGACGTAGCTGGCAAAGATTTTCTCTCATTCTTTAGTGTTTCTTCACTCTGTTGGTTGTTTGCATTATGCACAGCAGCTTTTTATTTGCAGAGTCCCATTCGTTGATTCTTGTTTTTTTTTTTTTTTTTTTTTGTACTGGAGATCGAACTCATGACCTCGCACTTGCCAAGCAGGCGCTTATGCCACTGACCTAAATCCCCAGCCCCCATTTGTTGATTCTTACTATTGCTTCTTGTCCAGTGGAGTCCTGTTTAGGAAATCTTTGTGTGTGCCTAAAGCTTCAAGTGTTTTTTCTATGTTTTTTTCCTAGCAGTTTCAAAGTTTTAGGTCTTATATCTAGGTCTTTGGTGTGTTTTCAGTTGATTTTTGTACAGTGTGAGGGGGATCTATTTCAAGTTTTTTACAAGTAGATACAGTTTTCGTAGCGCCATTTGTTAAAGATGCTGTCTTTTCTCCAGTGTATGCTTGTCCTTTGTCAAGAATCAGATAGCTGTAGTGTGCAAATTTATTTGTGTGTTCTCTATTCTACTTCATCTACCTATCTTTTTTTGTGCCAGGATCATGCTGTTTTTGTTGCCATGGCTTTGTAGTATAATTTGCAGTCAAGTATCGGGATACCTCCAGCATTGTTCTTTTTGCTTAGAATTTCTTTCACTATTCTGGATTTTGTGTTTACATATGAATTTTAGGATTGTCATTTCCATGTCACTGAAGGATATTATTGGAATTTTGATGGGAATTGCATTGAATTTGTAGATTGCTTTTGGTAATATGACCATTTTAATGATATTAATTCTGCTAATCCATAAACATAGGAAGTCTTTTTATCTTCTAGTATCCTTAATTTCTGTAGAGGTCTTTTACTTTTTTAGTTAGGTTGATTCCTGAGTATTTTATTTTAATTTTTTGAACCTATTGTGAGTAAAATTGTTTTCCTGATTTCTTTCTTAGCTAGTTAGTTATTGGTATATAGAGAAGTTACTGAATTTTTTTAAAATGTTGATTGTGTATCCAGTGTAGTTTTGATTTTTTTTTGTTTTACTATAATTGCTTCAAGTAACTGCATGTGATCATGAGTATTCTGATACTTTTTAATGGGTTCCAAATACAAACATAAATTCTTTCAAATTGTTTATACGAAGTGAGTCTAGCATCAGTATCGAAATCAGATAAAATAGTTTTTAAAAAGGGACTTTCTACTTAGAACTACCCAGAAATCTTTCAAATTAGTAGATCAATAAAATTTAGAAACTCATTAACAGACCTAATATACTTACTATATACAAATAGATAGTATGCCAGGAATGCAGGGATAGTTTATTTATTTCTTTTTGAGACATGGTTTTACTGTGTTGCTTAAGGATGGCCATGAACTCGTGGTGATCATCCTGCCTCAGCCTCTCTTTTCACCAAAACTTTAAAAGCCTATGTCTTTCACCTGTCCATGTATACTGTTGTATATAACTGCCATGTGTTTTTTATAGATGTTTGTTATACAAAAGCATATAGGCATATGTATACAGGTATGCATAATTAAAATTTAATGGTTATTAAGTAATAAATTATTGACAACAACCACGTCAGTGGAGTACTGGTTAGATTTATCATGATATACTTTGCACTGGGGACAGTGTGTTATTTTTGAGAAGAATGCTGTTACTTTACCTGTGTTGATAAAGAATTTGTAAGATACATTATTGAAAGAAAAGGAAATTGCAGAAAACTCTGTTTTCTTTTGTATGTTATTAAAAAGTTTTTACACACACACACACACACACACACACACACACACTTTCTCTGAATATCCTAGAATTGTCAGCATGGTAAATTTTGATAGCTTTTGATTCAGCTGACAACCTCTGAAGTTTGTGTGTAGAAGTCACAGGTCCTGAGGAGTCCCCCTTAAGTGCTGTTAGTTTGAGTATTCAGCCTTAGGTGAGTATCCAGCTGGTTAGTGATTTATATCAAGTGATCACTTTTCAGTGGTGCATGATCAGTATGCTAGCGAACATGTCCTACATTGTGTTCTCCACAGCATGAGTTATTATTGAGAATCCCCTTAAGAACAGAATGAATCCTTTTCCAGGATAACATTCCCAGTGTCTACCGTGGCACCTGGCATATGATACTCAGTGTTTATTGAATAATGGAATACTAGATCTGTTTTTGTCTTACATTTTACTTCTTGACATGGGTAATGTGACTCATCTGCTAAATTCACAGATGATACCAAGCTGGCAGCGTTGCTCAATCATTACTTTAAGCTGCTCTTATAAATTGACCTACTGTTAAAAAGTAAGCTACACAATCGTTTCAAAGAAAAATCTTATACAGTTTAGATATGGAACTTCCTGAATATACAGGGCTGGATTAAATGATTTGGATAAACACAGCTAAAAATTTATTTTTCTTTATATTAACATTAAATCATGAGCAAATTAGGGAGTCTTCTAATCATTGGAGTACTAAGAGGAGGTCTTATATAGTTGGCACCAAAATTAATTTTATTGTTTGTACGTAATCAAATAGAAAAACTTGTGCCATTTGGGTAAGTTATATTAACTTTAAATTGACACAGTTTTAGCAGCAGCATATATATACTGATAGGAAGTTCTGCATTTTTGTCTTGATTAAAGGGCTCAATTAATATACTAAAATCAGTTTTGATTGAAATATATATTCTACTTGGATGCTAGTTTGATCAAAGTAGTGTATTAAGTCTTTAGTCTTTACCAAGTAATTTTTAAGAATACACAGAAATGAAAATTAGTGATGTTTTGCTGATTTGTGTGTTCTTTCTTTAGTGTTATTTTCTTCCACTCAGAAATCAACAGTAGCATCTGTTTTTGAACAGTTAGTTACCTACCCTTTATCTTCCTTCTGAAACAGTCCCAGTTTAATTTAGGTATATAAACACATATGTAGAACTTAGGGAAGTTGACTCTGTATCCCATTTCAGTAGTAGATTCTGTTTGTTCTCAGTGGTTTAGTACTAGATACTCTTAAGACAGTTATTAATGGTCTAGGGTTAGTCATATCCCAAACACACTGAAAGGAAAGGCTTTATTTCAAGGATAAAAGATGCCTATTAAGCTGAGTATGAACAAGGAAGCCTGTTGTCCTTCTTGCTGCTGGTTTCTAGCTTTTTACTATTTGGGGTATCAGGTTTAGATGAAACCAGCTCTTTGATGCTGTAATGAAAAAGTACAAGGATCCCAGGAGTCAATCAATCCAGGAGCCTTCCTGGACTCTGTTTTTCTTATGTGTTGTAATACATTTTTTTTTTAATTAGGCTATCTTGAGTCACAGTTTTAGCATTTCTTATAGCTAGCCAAAGCTGTGGTTCCTGATATGGTGTGTTGTTCCAAACTTTGGTATGATGGGAGATATTGTTGAAAAGTCCTTAATCTTGATTCTTGCATTGTGAGTGCTACAAGTTTGCCTACATAAAACATAGTTACTCATTTAGTGGTGGGCCATTAGAAAAACCTAAATATCCAATAATCATAGCTTTCTTGTTTTTTATTAGGATTTCTCATAGACAACCAAAGGTATACCTGTCCTTTTCTTATTAACACAAAAACACTTTCAAAGACAGGTTCATCTTTGTGAAATACTGTATGTTTGTAGAGATTGTGTCCTAATTCTACATTTTCTGCAAAAAGCTATTTCAAGATTAATATCATGCTCCTTAAGAGGCATTTCCTTCCATTAAAAAGTTTTGCTATTCCATTACTTCTTTACCTTGGAAGCACTATGGTTTCATAGAGTCTGATTCAGATCAAGGCATTTCCTGGCATTTCATGTTAGTCTGTGGAATGATACATTTTTTCCATACTGTTTTGATTCTGTGAAGGTGTCATTTTCACACTATAATTTTTCAGAATGCAAATTGTGGTTAGTTATTCTGTCCTAGACCATATTTTACATTTGAAATGTCATGGCTGTGTTGAAAATAAAGTTAAATGAAGCTTGAGCAAAAATGTTACTTTGCCTTTCTAAAGTTTATCGAATACCTAAGTAATGGCAAACAGATGCATACTAATGCAAATGTAGTTTGGAGAGAAATCAGAGTATAAGTAAGCATATACCTTATTTGAACCAGAGAAAATGATTCCTGAATCAGAATATCCCCTAGCTAAAATGCCGTTTACACCATTCATTGACTGGATTATATTTTGCGGAAGCTATAAATACAACTATGTTTTGGAGAAGGAAGCACACTGAATGACCAATTGTTAGAGGTAGAGAAGGCCGTATATTATCCAGTCTCCCTCTGTTATTTTATAGACAACTTTAGAGGTTAAAAAGCATGACCCATATTTGATTTTCTCTTGCCTTTTTTTTTTTTTTTTCATTTTGCTGGCACTTAGGAAGACATGGGAAATTGCATCTTCAAAACACATTATTTTATACAGAAAAGTAGGACCCATCGATAACCCAGCCAAAATGTCCTATTGTTAGGAGTTACTCTTAAAAAAGATATGCTGTGGGTAGAGATATCTGTCTTCTCTTTTGCTTAAAGGCTAAGAATATCCCAGGAAGTGTTGGGGGTGTAGCTTATTGGCAGAGTGCTTGCCTAGCATACTCAAGACCCTGAGTTTGAATCACAGAGTAATAACTGATCAAATTTTATGTTAGTTCTACTTATTAGGAGAATTAGTTGTCTAAATTTTTATGAGAAGGTAAATGCTAGGTGACAATATTTATATCCATTTCAAAGAGTGCTGATTAATTGACTATGGTCATCTCCAAGAAACTCTTCTAATGGAATTAACACTGTGCTTTTTCCTCAACACTGTTTTATTTAATGTTCTGCCCATGGCTAAATACAGGTCCATGTCTATTCAATTTGCAAGTGACTGAGAGCTGAGAGAAATAGTTAATGGCAGAGGTAAGTTTGAAGAATTATTAGATAAAAATTAATAGGATAGATTCTACACTCATGCTTGGCAATTCAGCTTTATATGGAAACTCGAAAAGACATAGTTTTTAATATCTCTAGGCTGAATTAGAGTAAGGGATGGTTCCACTCCACTCGTTTGCTTGTGGTTTGATTATAATTAATCCATTCCTTCAAAAAGTATTTTTAAAAAGCCGAGCGTGGTTGTGCACGCCTTTAATTCCAGCACTCGGGAGGCTGAGGTAGGAGGAGCGTTGTGAGTTCAAGGCCAGCTTGGGCTACAACGCGAGTGCAAGGCTGACCTGAGTTACATAGTGTGACCCTGCCTCAAAAAATCAAGGCTGGGAGTTTGGCTCAGTGACTTAAGCACCTGTCTCACAGGCGCGAGGTTGTGAGTTCAATTCCTGGTGCTGCAAAAAAAAAAAAAAAAGTATTTTTAGGGTACCCGTTTGTATGCCATGTCATGTCCTAGCCCTCAGATATGTATTAAGGAACAAGACCCACGTTGTTCCAGCCTTCACAGAGTTTTCATGTCAAACACTAGCAGGTAATTACAGTTGTGACCAGTGTTGGCATATTTTTTACAAAGATATTATGTTTTTTTTTACAAGGATTTTATGTTACAAACCTTATTTTGTACTTTCCTCTTTTGTCTTTTTTGTGTACACAGATAAATTCATCCTTTTAATGGTTATATTATTGGGAATATACTATAGTTGCAGAAGTGATAGGGAGTTGAGAGAATTTGCATCTTAGGACTTTTTCTGTGAAAGGGAACAGTCATGTGACTAAGAAATGAATAAAGTAGAAATGAAAAAAGTAGTGATTTAAAGATTTGATAAGCTAGAGCCAGGCATGGTGGCACACACCTGTAATCTCAGCACTTTGGAGGCTGAGGCAGGAGTCTAGCCATGAGTTTGAGGCCAGTTTGGCTTACATAGTGAGTTAAAGGCCAACCTGAATTACAGAGCCAGACCCTGTCTCAACAACCAAAAAGAAAAAAAGAGTTTTAAGCAGGGCATGATGGTGCATGCCTATAATTCCAGCACTCCAGAGGCTGAGGCTGGAGAATTGCCACAAGTTTGAGGCCAGTCTGGGCTATATAGTGAGTTCGAAGCTGGTGTGAACTACATAGCAAGATCTTGTCTTAAAAAAAAAAAAAAAAGATTTGAAAGTTGGCACAGTTTATTTGTTTGTTTTGGGTTTTTTTGCGGGGGGTGTTAAGATAGGGCTCGCTCTGTTTTTCAGACTGGCCTTGAACTCGCTGTGTAGCCCAGGCTGACCTTGAATTCATAGCTATCCACCTGCCTCAGCCTCCTGAGTGCTGGGAAAGTTGACATAGTTTCACATCTTGGCAAGTAAGTAACCATTTGAGATCAGCAACTTGAAATTTGTAGTGGAACCAGTCTACTCTAAGGTATAATTTCTATAGCAACTCCCAGCACCCTAGTATAGGCCTAAAAAAGCTTAGAATTACATTCTTTTGAAATTAGGGTTTTTTCAGTAGCTTATGGTGCATGGACGAAAGGACAACGGAATTTAGGTTATCTTGATAAGAACAAATGTAGTGTATAGATTTAGAAAACAAAATGGGGTGGAGTGTTGGAGACTGCCACACTGCTCTCTTCTGAGAAACAAAGCCCTTGGCTCGATCTGACTCACACATCACCTTTAACCCTGTTCACTGAGGCTGGCTATATTGAAACAAATTTTCCCTTAACTGGCTAAAAGAATGTTCTCTAGTCCAACTGAGGCACTGGTGGTTTCATTAATAGCAAAGAGGCAACATGCAGGCCAGAATAGCTTCCGTGTTGATGACTGGAATGGAAGCTTGAGCAAGAGCCTGTGAGAGTCCAGGGCTAAGACATGATGAGATAACATCTCAGCTGAGGCCTAGGGACTCAGAAAGAATTATACCTCCCTGGCAGGAAAGGGCCAGCCTTGCATGCATGAAACTACCTAGTACAAAATTGTTCTGTTTCACATTACAGCTGACGGCTACAAAGTTTCTTCTAACTGTGCCAGGACCCCTGCCCACCTTCCTGATTGATACTAATAAAAGTCATGAGCTTTTCGATGCAGTACCTTTTGTTCCACAGAGAACACTGGGTCATCTCAGAGCTCCTCCCAACTACAGAACTCTCTCTGTTTGTCTTTAGTTTGCGTCTGTGTGACATATTGTCAGGTGGATTAGACTGAGAACCTCCACTAGTTCTTGTGGTAAAGCAAGATACTAGGATGGGAAGGACATCGTGATATGGGGAAAGTAGAGCACTCAGTTTACTGATAGTCCTGATGAGACAGATGGCAAAGATATATAGAGGGTATAAATGAACAAGTATCCTAGAAGGATGGAATAAGGAGAGTGGAAGTTTACAAGGTGGTGCTGTTTTTCAGGACCAGGTTATAAAAATGGAAATAGATTGTAGAAGGTCATTGGAAGGTGCATTAAAGACAAGAAGTATGAAAAACTAAGAGGGAATTAAAAGTCATATTTTATGAAGTATTTTAACAAATGAAAACTTATCTGGGAAAAAGTGATAATAATGAAAGAATTTCAAATTTAGCTTCACAAATGCCTAATATTATTGATTGCCTACTATATTTAAGACATTATTTCAGAGCTGCTGGCAATAAAAGATGAGTAAGACATAGTGCTTGATCTTATGAAGTCTGTAGGAATTTGAAAAAGAGGAGATCTTAAAGGAACAAGTCTTTAAATATTTAAAGATCTGTCATGTTTTAAAGGAAATAGAATTTTGTTCTTGTGGCTTCTGAGGCCAAACTAGTATCAAGTAGTAGAACTTACTAGGAAGGTAGATTTTGGCTTAATATGAATAAGAACCTTTAAAACACACATAATTATTTTTTCTTCAAATCCATTTTATTTCAAGGAGGAAAAAAAGAAACTAAAACAAAACATGCATATTTATTAACTAGTGTATAGAATTATAACAATAAAATTTAAAAGAAAAATACCATAATTCTACTATATACATAGCAAGTACATTAGTTTCACTTTTTGTCTATTTCTACTCTTGTCCATACATTTGATAAGTTTTATAGTTTTGACCTAGCCTATATACAGTGCAATTATCCATTAATTTTCACTTAATATCACCTGTCCCATGGTTTATCATTGCTTTTATAAGTTGTTTTACTTTCTTTAATTTTGCTAACTTAGATACTTTCTGCTTTGGGGGGAAAATACTCAATTTAGCAAATCAGAGTAAACATTTTGGGGGAGTATTTACTGTACTTTATTATAACTTTTTTTATTTTAAAGATAGTAAAATCCAACAAAACATAACAGAACAAAGTCAATCAAAACAAAGCAGTAGAATTGGTACAGAACTTCAGAGAATGATACTATGAAAACAATAGCTACTATAGTATATCTTGTTATTTTCAGAATAGTTGACCATTCCATCAGGTATAGTAAAATCAAACCAAGAACAAAACACTATTAAACCAATAAAAACAATATGAAATAAAGCAAAAAAAAATTGATCAGAATAAAGCAAAACAATGAGAACAATATTGGGCCTCGAAGACAAGACAGAACAGAATCCCCCATATTTGCTATATTGCATACTGTCATCTTCCCAAGAGATGCTCAGACTGCCGGCCCCAGGCCTGCAAAATCAACCAAACAATACAAGCATTTAGTTGCTTTATGTACCTTAGTTGCTATCAACTTAGCTGGTCCTCTGAACTAGCAGGTTGCTTATGGCAGGGCCGGGGCTGTCCTTGATTCTTAGCCCACCTGCCAGTAGGCATACAGGAAGCACATCTTTCTCTTCCTGGAGTCCGCACCGGTCATGCACTCATCAGGAAGGCAAACTAGTTGCCTTCTGGTTGGAGCCTCTCTGACCCAACGTGGCGAGTTCTCTCTTTCTCTTCCTGGAGTCCATGCTGGTTGCCAACATTTTTAAAAAGAAGTAAAAATCAACTGAAATGTCTCTGTCCAGAGATAATCATTAGTAATGTCTTTTGATGGCTTTCCTTTCCGTGTAAGTATGTATGGATAGATGGATGAATGGATATGTGTACAGACAAGCAATTTTATATAAATAGGGCTGCATTGTAATTTTCTTTTATAATACAATCTTTTAATTTAATACTATTTTAGGACCTCTTTCCATATCATTAATTAAAACATATCATTGTATTTGGCATTATATTTTATATAGAAGATACTACACAGTATGCTGTAATTGTATAATCTTTAATTCTTCCAACAATTCTGCTAGGTGTATGATAGTATGTCCATTTTATAGATAAGGAATCTAATGTTAAGTAACTTTTCCATGTCAACTAACTAAAAAGTAAAAAATCAAGCATTTAAACATTCTTGCTACCACTTTTCTTCTATCCACTTTCCATTATTTGGATTATTTGTTAATATGATGTCTATGTTTATATTTTTGACAAATTAAATAAATGGGCTAAATAAATTAACATCCTTTTCTAATAATCAAGTAATTGTGTTAATTTCTTGGTAAACTTTTTATCTTATAATTGATTTTAGCTTATAATTATTTGTTTGTTTTTATCATCCATTTGGTCTTCTATGTAACCATTGCTTTAGTTTTTTTACTAAAAGACTTCATTAAATCTGTCAACTTCTGAGAGGTTATACAGGTCCATAAAACAATGTTTTTTCTTTTTCCTGGCGACTTCCCACAACCTTCTGTTTTTTCCAGTCTAAATAGGTTTTTCTTTGAGAATTGTGCAAAGCTGTCACCCTGAAATTCCTTGTGCAGTTATGCTCTATTCTATCTCCACATTCCTGGACCACATGACATGTGTTCTTAGTTTATTCTGTGATATTTTAAAGACATTATAGAAAAAATTCAGTATATACAACAGTAGGTGCTATAATATAATGAGCCCTTCCTTCCTCTATGTACTCATTACCCAGATTCAACAATTATTAATAGGTATAATTTCTTTCTTAAATATTTTGTAGCACTATCAATGAGTCCACCAGGACCTGGTGCTTTCTGTTTTGGAAAATGATCCATTTTCTTTAAGAAATACAGATCTATTTAGATTATCTATTTTTTCTTGTATGAGTTTTAGAAGATTGTTGCTTTCAAGGAATTGATCTTTTTTATTCAGGTTATCAAATTTGTGGGCATAGAGTTGTTCATAATGTCCCGTTAATATTCTGTTTATTACTTGTGAGATCCATAGTGATATTTCTTGTCTTTCATTTCTGATATTAATGATTCCTTTTTCTTAGTTATTGATTTTATTGATCCTTTCAAAGAGCCATATTTTTAATTTTCTTTTTTGATTTCATTGATTTCTGCTTTTTATTATTTCTTTGCATTTAATTCCTCTTTTTTGTTCCATTTTCCTAAGGAGAAAGTTTAGATTATTGAATTGCACTTTTCTTCTTTTTAAATACATTCATTCATTGATATAAACTCATTTCAAGCAGTGCTTTTGTTGCATTCCACAAATTTTGAAAAGGTATACTTCATTTTAATTGAATTGAAAATAATTTTTAATTTCTCTTGAGATTTCTTTTTTGACCCATGTATCATTTGTAATACTTGCTAATCTCCAAGTGTTTTAGGGTTTCCCAATAATCTTTCTGTTAATGATTTCTAGTGTAATTTCTTTGTGATTTGAGAATGGAATTATGTGTTGTTATTCTTTTAAATTTGTTATTGTTTTAAATTTGTCAAAGTATATGTTATGGCCCCAAGTGTATATTATTTGTAACTATTTTATGTGAACTTGATATTAATGTATAATTCACTACTGTCAGATGAAATAGTCTGTATATCCAGTTGATTGATAGGAGAGATTAGAATGTTAAGAGATGAAGTAGTTCATGACTACCATCATACTCTTTCAATGGAAAAAAAATTCAAGTTCAATTTTTTTTTTTTTTTTTTTTTGTACTGGGGATTGAACTCATAACCTCGCACCTGCCAGGGCAGGCACTTAAGCCACTGAGCTGAACTCCCAACCCTTACAAGTTCAATTTAATATTGTTGTTAGCTTATGACATTTATCTCTTCATACTTTATTTGCATTTATGAGAGTCAACATTCTGCCATCTTTGTATTTGCATTTCTGTTAAATTTCTTCTGAATGCTTAATGTTTTCTATAAGGCATTTGAAAGGGCTGAGAGTGTAGCATGGTAGCAGAGTGCTTACCTAGCACTCACAAGATCTTGGGTTCAATTCTCAGCACTTCACTCAAACAAACAAACAAACAAACAAACAAACAAATGCAGTTAAAATCTTGTGCATTTGTCTTTGTGAAATGTGAAATGTGTGTTTATATGTACAAGAAGGAAGTTGGTCTTTATTGCCCTTTTGCCTTTTATTTATTTTCTTTGTGTTATAGATTGAGTTATACAAATATTAAATGTCTTTTCCCTCCAGAGGTTAGTCTTATGTAATGCATGATAGCTATAGATTAGGAAAGCAATCATGTTGCAGAGAATTGTTTCTGAACTCTATCAGTGTGATGCCCACTTACACTGAAATGAAATTCATAGGCATTATGTTCTATGTCCACATAATATTTTCAAATAAATTAATAGACTTCCATAAGAGAAAAGAACTAAAAATTAAGGAAATTATAGAATATGTGTTTTCATATGTAAATAGATGAATGATTCTATTAAAAACAATTTAAGTGTGAAAGAAAGATGCTCATACATAGTATGGAATCTAAGACTCCATTGATTGTACTGTGCCACTATTATTTTACGTAGCACTAAGGAAAAGAAACTGCTGTTAAACTGAGTCACACCTGTGTATTTCAGAGATATTAAATGGAATAAATATAAATCATAATTCTGATGACAATTGGTGTATGTGTAGAATCCGTGTAATTCTTTCCAGATATAAGCTAATACAGCTATGTGAGTGTGTAATTCAGCTATACCAGGGCCATTAATGTCAACAGCTTGACTTTGTGAAGTGCACAGCACTTGGGATTGTTTCAAACAAAGCAAAGTACAGCATCCGTTAGAGTTAACATCATTTACAGTTCCTAGAAAATTCATTATTCTATATTAAAATTGCACCCAAAAATTGTTTTACGTATACAACTCTGAATTTTTGGCTTTCACTACCTGTTCTTAGACATAAAACAAACAGATTCATGACTTCAGCCCTGTTTTCTTTGCATTTTTTGTTCTGTTTCTGGGCCACAGAAACATTTATCTTATTTCTATCCTCAAATGTGAATTTTTATTTGCTCTTTATGCTTTATCTGTCCTGAATTTGAAGCAGGGAGCATATATCAAAGGTTGAACTTATTGATCCACATTTACTTCATTTGGATTATTATACCATGTGTAGGTATAACTTTGATAAAAGTATTCTTTAAAAATATAGTTTTAAAATAAAAAACAGCTAAATTCTGTAGGCAACTATCTAGTTAAAGTAAATTTTGTTGACTACAACAAAAAAGATGATAAACAATGATGGTACTAGGAATTGGACCCTGAGGGGCGCTCTCTTTCTCTCTAGGTTACATCCTGTATTAGAGGCATGGACCACCATACTTGTTTTAAACAAGAAAACTTCCCCCTTTCCCCCTCTCGCCCTCCTCCTGCCATGGATATTATTCTTACTAACATCAGATTACTTGCTGTAAGCTTCCACTTCTGATAGCATGATGTACACTTTTAAAATCTCGATTTTCCTTGCCCCCTTTTTCTTTTTCTTTGGTACTGGGGATTGAACTCACGACTTCATGCTTGCCAGGCAGGCATCTGTGCTGCTGAGCTAAACCCCTGGCCCTTGTGCAAATTAAATAACATTTTTACTAGCTGTGTAATATCTTAAACATCTAGTTAAGTGATAATTTAAGCAAACAAAAGTTAATGAAAACAAAGATAATTTTCATGATTGAATCAGGCTAAAGATTGAGGGAATAAATACTAAGAAGAAAAACTGAACTAGTTTTTCAGTGAAATTTTATGAATGTCATTTAATCTCAAAGTTGAGAAAGCACAATAGCATACAAGGTGAAGAAAATACCTCCTTTTTCAGAGTATTGCAGTTTTCATTGCAGAGGTCTTTCACTTCCTTGGTTAGGTTAATTCCTAAGTATTTAGCTTTTTCTGGTACTATTGTTTTCCTAATAGTTTCTCAGTGAGTTCATTATTGGTACAGGAAAACTGTTGTTTTTTGTAGGCTGGTTTTATATCCTGATACATTGCTGAATTTGGTTATTAATTCTAAGAGTCTTTTGGTGGAAGTTTTTTTTTTTATGTAAAGGATCATGTGTGCAAATGAAGATAGCTTCACTAATTCATTTTGTATATGGATCCTTGTTATTTCTTTGTCTTGCCTCATTGCTCTGGTTAAAGTTTTAAATACTATATTGAACAGGACTGGTGACAGTGGATATCCTTGTCTTGTTCCTGATTTTAGAGGGAAAGCTTTGAGATTTTGCTCATGTAATAAGATATTGGCAATAGATTTGTCATAAGTGACTTTTATTGGGTTGTGATCAAGTGATTCTATACCTATTTTTTTCATTGTATCTTAATCATGAATGGATACTGGATTTTGTCAAAGGCTATTTCTATATTTGTTTGATCATACGACTTTTTTCCTGGCTTCTGTTAAATGTTATTGTATGGGGTATGCTATGTCCCCCCAAGTCCTCACATACTTTTGATGGGGCTAAGTCTGGTGCTTGCTTGTGTTCGGTTTGCTGTACCTGCCCAGGGGTGGAGCCAACATACAATGTAAGGGAAGGCGGGTCTTCCTCTTGTTTGCTTGCTCTTCTGCCTCTCTCTCTCTCACCAGCGTGGCTTGTGGCTTGCAGGTTGCAGCCGCCATGAACAGCAGGCCTGTCATGCCACACTATCTTGGAGCCAAGTTAA
Organism: Dasyprocta punctata; assembly: GCA_004363535.1. Taxonomy (NCBI): domain Eukaryota; kingdom Metazoa; phylum Chordata; class Mammalia; order Rodentia; family Dasyproctidae; genus Dasyprocta; species Dasyprocta punctata. The sequence continues at coordinate 72,066 of RJWM01001892.1, read as the reverse complement.
GTGTAGACTAAAACTCCCGAGAAACTGTAAAAATAAACCTTTCCTTCCCTAATTTTGGGTGTCAGGTATTTTGTCTCGGCAACGAGCGAAAAGTAACCAAGACAGAATTTGGTACCAGGAGTGGGGTCGTTGCTGTGACTATTCCCGACCATGTGGTTTGAGAGCCTTTAAAAGTTGCTTATGGGGAAAGTTTGAAAAGGTTCAGAGATGCCGTCTACATGCATAGAGCTAGAACGGCTTAGGCTGTTTTATATGGGAGATTCTGGTCAGAGCTCAGGAGACCAGAAGGCTGATAAAAAGCCTGCCAATAAAGACCAGGCTCGGGAGATTTCTGCTGGGAAGAAAAATGACATTGGGTGTTGGACTCCACACTATGTGTGTTATGGTTTGGCAGAAAGTTTGTCTATGTTTTGCCCATGCCCGGAGACTTTGCCTGAGACTGAGATTAAGGGCAAAGGATTAATTACTCTACAGACAGAAATTATGAGGCAGCCAAACGTTAAAATGGTGGCCTGGCTTTTGCTGGGGGCTCTTAGCCAGATTTATGTTGTAGATAAAGAGCAAGAAGCCTGGCATGGTGATTTAAAACCTTGTGAGTCTGACCAAAAAGCTGTGGACTTTAAAGATGGAGCAGAGACCTTGATTGCTGAAAAAAAACAGAAGAATAAAAGAGATGGCCTGGGGACATCCCGGGAAGCAGTGGGCCTCCGCCCTTTACAGCCTCAGGCCTTCAAAAGTGAAAGAGTTTGCTCAGAAGAAAAAGCCGCAGAGTGCCCTGTCCCAGAGTGGCGACAAAAAGCCCAAAAAGCTGCAGAGTGCCTTGTCCCATAGTGGCGACAGAGGCCACGCCATGTCCCAAAATGGCAGCGGCCACGCCAGATTCCAAAATGGCAGCATAGGGAAGCTGTTCCTCACAATCAGGTTCAGAGAGCCCAACAATCCAGGCAGCCAACCCCTGCAGCCAAGAAAAAAAAAAAAGCCTGGCTACTGCTCCAGCCCGCAGCAGACCTTGGCGGCATCCACGTGGCGCTGGTTTTAAGTACAAAAAAAGGCTAAGGCAGCTTCCACCTTGCCTACAGAGAGCAATGTGTAAAGATGTAAGGATAGAGCCAAGGAACATAGATCGTCCAAAAAAGGCTTTAAAAGTTAAAACTCCTAAAGGTGCCACAGGGTTAGAGTCACTCAAGCCTGTTAGAGCTTATAACCAGATTACTTCAGATGCAAAACAGAGAACTCCAGGACTCAATGTTTGCCCTACTAGATTTTAGACTTGCTTTGGTTCCAATGCTTTATAACTTTTAAAATGGTAATGTTTACCTTGTGCCTTTATATGTTAAAAGTGCTTAACCTGATTTTCATTTATACAGGGGGTTACAGTTAAGAGTTTGCCATAGATCTCAGAAGACATTTGGGACTTAGACATTTCAACAATGCTAAAACTGTTAAGACTTTGGCAACCTTTAGAGATAAAAGTTGAGATAAATGGTTTTTGTATTAAAAATATAAATGAGTCCTTGGGGGTCCAGGGGTGGAATGTATGGGGTATGCTATGTCCCCCCAAGTCCTCACATACTTTTGATGGGGCTAAGTCTAGGTGCTTGCTTGTGTTCGGTTTGCTGTACCTGCCCAGGGGTGGAGCCAACATACAATGTAAGGGAAGGCGGGTCTTCCTCTTGTTTGCTTGCTCTTCCGCCTCTCTCTCTTGCCAGTGTGGCTTGCGGCTTACAGGTTACAGCCACCATAAACAACAGGCCTGTCATGCCACACTGTCTTGGAGCCAACTTAAATGTAGACTAAAACTCCTGAGAAACTATAAAAATAAACCTTTCCTTCCCTAATTTTGGGTGTCAGGTATTTCGTCTCGGCAACGAGCAAAAAGTAACCAAGACAGTTATATTACCTTTATTGATTTGCATATGTTGAACCATTCTTGAATCCCTACGATGAAGCCTGTTTACCCATAATGTATGATCTTTTTCATAATTTATTGCTTTCTGTTTGCCAGTGTCTTGTTAGATATACATAATGATCACATTCATCATAGGGAATTTATACTTGTACATGATGTATCATGATTCTTCTTTGTTTCTCATTCTGCTGAGTTTGTGCTGAGAAATCAACTGTGATTCTGATGGGCTTTTTTTTAATGGGTGATTTGTTTCTTTTCCCTAACAGCTTTTAGGATTCTATTCTCATGTTGAATTTCTGGAATCTTGACTATGATATGCCTGGCTGTAGAATTTTTTTGACCGTGGTTTATTGGAGCTCTATATGCCTTGTTTATATGTCACATTGTTTTCTCTACCAAGAAAGTTTTGTGCCATGACGTCTGTGAACGTTTTTTGAATATCATATGTGGTATCACCTGCTTTTTCATTAACTCCAATGTTTCTTAAGTTATTTTTCTTTGTCTCATCTAGCAGCTGCTGGATTGATTTCTCATGGTCCCTTGCTAGTTTTGAGAAATCTTTCTTTTCCTGATCACTAACTGCAAACCTGTCTTCAATATCTGCGATCCTATCCTCACTTTGGTCTAATCTGCTTCAAATAGTTTCAGTGGAATTTTTATTCTCCTGGATATCTACACATTAAACTTCCATAATTTTCTTAAGCTCGTCTATTTTTTTTTTGTCTGTATCTGCCCTACTGTCATTAAACATGGTCTTTACCTGAGAGATTATTTCTGATTTCAGTTTTTCCAGAGTCTCATTCAATTGGTTTGTTGTTACTACTTTAGAGAGGCCTGGTGAGGGGCTTTCAGATTGTTCCACCTCAATGCCCCCAGATTTGCCTGTGGTGAACTTGATGTCTGGGGTTGCATTTTGTTTAAGTGTCTTTTCATTTTTCCTTTTTTTTTTTTTTAAGTTTAATTCCGGAGGTAATGCTTGTAATTTGCCTATGGTTGGTTGCTTTATTGCTAGTATTTAGCATCCTTAGGTGATGGCTACTTACCTGAGGTATCTTCTAGGTGTAGCTGGTTTTTGGGTTTTAGTCTGTTGAAAGATCTTACCTCTTCAGTTTGTTGGAGATGAAAAGTTGTTGCTTGTTTGGCCTAGTCCCTGGTTCTTTGGCACTGTGCCACAATATTTTCTGTCACCCTTCATCAATCTCAGTCATAGAATATCAGGACCAACAGCTGTTTACAACAATTATGTTGATTTTGGCTATAGAGGTTCTAATAGCATCAAACACATCCTGGAAAATGACAAACTGAGCTAACCCTTATTTTGCCACTTTTAATCGTATGAGCTCTTTTTGTGGTTAGATAACAAAATCTAAAACAAACCAGAAAATTATATGCTGCATACAAGTCAATTTTGCCCTCAGGTTAAAATTTAAAATGGATTAAGGAGAAAATAGAGAAGTGTAAGAAGAGGAAGATATTAGAGAGTTGGAGATCACAGTGGGTCACACCAGTTTTATGAAAGTGATGTAGAAGACCAAAGGAAAAGAGAGATGGAAGAGGTAAAAGGAAGACCAGAAAAGAACCACAGTCACAGTCACAAAGAGGCTTGGAACCACGTTCACACTCATATAAGAATAACATCAAACAATGAAGGAGAAAGGGAAAAGAAAAAAAAGGAAGAAAAGAAGAATAACCCAAAGTGTCCACTTCCAGGGCTCTCTCTGGTTTCAGTAGTAGACAACCTGTAGAGACAGAGTCCCAATTCATGCAAATCTCTCCTAGCAAGTCCACAGTAGCTTTTTGGCAGGGCAGTGGATAATCTCAACAGGCCTGCCCCAAAACTAGACTCACAGTTTCCATGGGTCTGGGCCCAACTTGGTTCTCCTAGATGGAGCTGGAAGCATTCTGGGGTCTGAGTTTAGCTGACCCTTCTGCAAGATGGCTCCCATTTAATTGTGCTCTCCCTCTGGAGGGCTAAGTCCTCTGCACTCACTGCCAGCCAGTGCAGTCCCTCATGTCTGCTGCTGCCCACTACTACTGCATCTCTCTGTGGAGGCTTCCGGGATCATCAGCAGTCACTGTCACTCTGGTTCCACAAGTCTGAACTGCTCCTCTAGTACAGTGAGTCCCATCTCAGGGAGAAGGCGCAACTAGCTCCCTCCTTCTTCATTGCAGTTTCTCTCTTCACTCTCTCCATGGGCTTCAGTTCACAGGTCAGATTCTTCCTGAGTCCAGTGGACCACTTCCCTCCTTTTGGTCTTCCTCACAACGCTACATTCCAGCGTCTGGATGGTGACTCTCAGAGAAGCTGTTTTCTCTGCTGCTTATTGCTCCTCCATCTTGGTCTTCTTTGACTAGAGTTGTATCCTCCAGCACTCTTCTGTATTTGACTCTTTGGGCGACAGTTACAAAATAATCAAAGTAAAATAATCCTGTATTAAATTGTTTCTCTTACAAACCCTGACTACAACACAGAGTTTAGGCACTAACCTTTTCCATAGTTGAATAGTGTCAGTCTTTTTAATTAGTATTTTATAAGTTGAACTTTGAAAACTTATTTTCATTAAATAACAGGAAGTGTCATGGCTCCATATCATTAAAAGGGAGAACTGCATAAATTGTTTTCTTACTCTAGCATTTAGTTCTACTATGTATGTTTTCTTCATATTAACAGATATTTTGGCAAAAGAGCTCAGTGGGATTGTAGAGGAGCATCAAATCTTCATGAACTTCACAAGCTATTAAGTGACATAATGATTAGAAGATTAAAGAGTGAAGTTTTAACCCAGCTACCCCCTAAAATCAGACAGCGTATTCCATTTGATCTTCCACCAGCAGCAGCCAAGGTGAGAACCTGTATTTGATTGAAAGTCTTAGTTTAAATTGTATTATAAAAGATTGTTCATATTTCATATTCATTGAAAGAAAAATGTGCTTTCTTAAAATAACTTTAATTAATAGAGCATATAAATTGGTTTTGTATCATTTCAAGAACAGAATAGAAAGAATTTAATATTAGCTATCAAATACACGAACACATACGATGTCCAAGTGATTTAAAGAATTTCTGGTTGAAGTAAGTGTAGGAGAATGAGAAAAAAAAAGGAAACAAGTTATATCATGTAGAAGTACAAATTCTCTATGATGATTGTGATCATTATGTATATTTAAAATGTACCAGTAAAATCTGATTGGAGGAAAAAAATTTCTGCTGAATATAAAAAAGTACTTCAGTGGCAACAAAGATTTAGCATTAAGAATTCAAAATATGGGAATGGTGGCACACACTTGTAATCCCAGCACTCGGGAGGCTTGGGCAGGAGGATGACTGCAAACTGGAGGCCAGCCTACTCTACGTAGTGAGTCCAGGCCAGCCTGAACTATGCAACAAGACCCTGTCTCAAAAACAGAATTCACTGAGTTCGCTCCCTGGTGCCACCAAAAAACAAAAACAAAAACAAAACATAGAATTCACATATATATAGAATATGAAACCCAATAATTAGCAAGAGAAACTGTAATTCTTGCTATAGGATTTTGTTTTTAAAGAATGACTATCTTCTAGAACATTTTAGATGGATCACTATTTTTGAAGTCCTATAATTCATGAAGTCGTGTCATAAGATGTGAAATTCAACATATCAGAAAGCTGAGCATGTATTTTACCTAATCCTTATCTTTTGGAGAGTTCAATTCTTATGTATTTTCTAAAATGTCCTCAAATGTGGTGGCTAGAGAAATTTTCATTGTTACTTCTTGAAAGTTTAAAGAAATCATTTTGTAAACCTTGAGCAATGTTATTTCTAAAAGAATGATCTGATTTTCTTGATCTACCATTGTAGCATTAGAGAGAAAAATAAAGTGGAGACCCAATATGTGATTATATTTTATTTTTATTTAATAGTCTCCAATTTTTTGTGTTTTTAAATAAAATTGTCTTTCTGTAAAAGACTTTGGCACCATGTACATTTTTTTGTATGATGTTTTTATGTGTTTAAGTTTTTGTTTTCATTTTATTAACTAATTCTTAAGTAGAATGTGCATTTGTTTGCTTTATGATGTTACAGAGGGCTTTGTTTTTACCCTGAGCTTGTCCTTGTTTTCTATAATTTGCATAAATGTATGACTGACCTCTGTGTTTAATGGTTTTACATGAACTCATTAGTATATATGGGAATTTTATTTTTATATCTTTACAGAAAAGAAAAAAATGTGGGACTTGATTCATAATTGCATTAATTATTCTGTTCTTTATGCTGTATTTCTAAACAATATTTCTTCATCCCATATAGGAATTGAATACTAGCTTTGAAGAGTGGGAAAGATTAATGAGAACTCCAAATCCAGGTGGCTCAGAGACTATTATGGGGTTGATTACTCGCATATTTAAACAGACAGCTATTGCTAAGGTACTCCTATTTGTCTTCATGCAAATTCTTTAATATATTTTAATGTTTTTTAATTGAGTAAATTATTTATATTCTGCATTGTATTTTTTATTATTAACATAACTCATGGAAAAATGCAGATGTATTGATTCTTTTCAAAATACATGTATACTTTGATGTAGTAGAATATATAATGTATATGTGTTCATCTTTGTTACATAAGTATTCAGCTTTGTTATCAGGTTATTTGCATGATTTTACTACATAATTACTCTAATCTCTTTTCTTTTTCAGTTAAGTTAATCATCTTTCACTGGTATTTTAATATCCTAATTAGGTAGATGTGCTTTTATTCATCACATGATTTTGTAAATGGTATGATAAACTAGTAAATATTGATCATTATCCCTTTCAAATCTGAGATATTTTTCATGTCACACATTTTAAAGCATAGATTATTGAGGCATAAATTATATAAAGTGAAATTCACCCTTTTAAAAAGTGAAGCTGGAAGAAACTTGACAAATGTATACAGTTAGGTAACTCCTACCATAATCAAGATATGGAAGATTTCTATCACATTAAAAAGGTTCCTCCTACATCCTCAGTCTAGTTTATGAACTATTTTATTTTATTGTATATGTGGTAAGTACAGATTAAGAATGGGAGTTCAGGTTTTGTTTGGTTTGATTTGGTTCAGTTATAATTTTTCTTTTTGTTTTGGGTCGGGTAAGAGTTTTCAGTTGTTCTCTGTTGGAAAGAATATCTAACCCTTATTAAATCTCCTTAGTGCCTTCATAAAAAATCAGTTGGTTGTACACATGTGGGTCTGCTTCTCAAATCTATTCGATTTTATTGTTCTATATGTCTAACCTTATGCCACAGCCTGATTACTCTTGTTTAGATCTAGATGTCCCCCAAGAACCTCATGCGCTCGTAAGTGGGGCTTTTAGATACTGATTGGTTTATGGGGGGCATTATGGCAGACTTGCTGTTAGGAGATGGGGCCTGGTTGTATCAGTGGGGGTGTGACCTGAAGGTTTGTCTCCCTTCCCAGATCCTCCCTTCTTATTCTGCTTCCTGGCTGCCAGGACTTAAGCAACTTTTTCTCTGCTGTGCCCCACTTCCCTGCTGAGATCTGCCTTGGAGCCAGCCATGGACTAAAGCATGAACCAAAATAAACCTCCCTTTAAGTTGCAGGTACTGGGCATTTTGTCCCAGCAACAAAGAAAGTGACTAAGACACTATACCTTTATAATAAATCTTGAAGTTAGAGTTCAATCTCTACTTTATCCTTCTTCAAAGTCATTTTTGATAAGTTCTTTACTTTTCCATATAAACTTTAAAATCAACTTGTCAAGCATGTGCAATTTTTATTGGAATTGTGTTGAATCTATAGATTAATTTGGAAAAGTTGCCTTAATAATAGTTTTTTGATCTGTGAAAAAGAGTATCTCTTCTTTATTTTAGGTCTTCAGTTTCTCACCACAATGTTTTCTAGTTCTCTTGAATATATTTTGTTAGATTTATTCCAAAGTATTTCATGTGTTTTTGCTCTTATAATTTAGCATTTTAAATTGAAATATCTAATTTTTCACTAAATATAGAATTACTGTTGAATTTTCTTATATTGACCTTCTGTTCTTTGATTTTGCTGAATTTACTGTGTTAGTTCTTGTGGCTTTTTAGTTAATTCTCGAACACAGGATCATTTTGTCTGTACAGAAAGGCACTGATTTTCTTTGTCTTCTATATGCCTTTTATTTACTTTCTTACTATTATATTCAAGGATGACTAGTATAATTGTGAATAGTAAAGACAGGACTGAAAAGCTTTACCTTGTAGCCAGTCTGTGGTGAAGGCATTCAATCTTTCACCATTAATTATGATGTTATTGTAAGTTTTTCATGGATGACTTATTTATATGGAGAAAGTTTTCTTCCTTTTCTAGTTTATTGAAAGAAGAAATGAGACATAAGAACATTTTCTTCTTTAACAGACCAGGGGTAGAAGAGGCATCTCTCATGAAAGTGGATAAAAGGAAACTGCTGAAATTCTAACACATTTAAAAAGGCTGATCCTAGGTCCTTGATGGTGGACATTTTAGAGGTTTCAGTGATACAAACACCCTACTGCAGCACGTGTCCCATAGGTTTGCCACCACTGTACACTGTCATGATAGTTCACAGTAATGGGATTCCAAAACAGGGGAATCCATCCCAAGCTTTATTCCCACTGCCCTCCTCCACACACTAACTGGGAAACCACAGAGCACCTGCATTAGTGGAGCATAAGCTCAAAGCCCTGCCTGCTTCCAAGATGCTTTTCTCATACTAAGCAAAAGCTTTAAGCTATTGTGGAAGAGGCAGAGCCTCCTCTCTTCTAGTTTTGAAAGCTCAGTCCAGGATCTGCTGCCTCTGAGGCATATCATCCCTGAAAAAAGCTAGTATATTTAGCACCATGTCCATGAGCCACACCTCCTTCGGTTTTAAGATTATTGTGAAGTTGGTGGCATTGTGAATAGACAGGAACCAGAACATCCATATATGTGTTATCTGAAGGACGCTGGAAACTGGGCAAACTAGTGTTATCTGTAAGAGCTGTCTTTCTACCTGCATGTTAAATCAGCTGTTTTTGGTATATTGGTCATGCAGTGTAAATGAGCTAATGATGTCATCGTTATAGGTTAAAGCATAAGGCCAAGGATATAGGTTCATCAGCAGGATATAGGCAAATGTGAGGTCCTGAGTTCAATTCCCAGTACTATATATATATGTATGTATGTATAACCCATTTCCTGTAGTAACCTATGGAACTGAATAATTTATCTAACTGGCTGTCACTAAATCTCATGGGTGAAGCTGTTAAATACAATACATGACTCATGGACTTTGCAAGACAGTGCTGTTGACCTATAATTACCTCCTTACCCCTATGAGATTTTGCCAAGACTTGCTATTAAACCCATATTCACTTCTATGGATTATCCTTCCATAGTAAGTTTCAGTCAACCTTTGCTTCCTTGTTAGTACCTATTAGCCTTAGTAAACTTTCTCTCTCATAAAAACCTTCCCCAGGTGTTTTCTCTGCTCTCTTGAAAACCTGCTGCTTTCTGTATCTTCTCCAGTACACCTAGGCTGTGGATGAAATATAGGAGTAGGTGAGGAACAAAAGCTATCTTCCCTAGGAAATGGATAGGAAACCCTGTTGAACTTAGAACCTTGCATTGACATAAAGCAGAGATCTGTTACTGCTTATGGATGGCGTGAGAACCTCTTCAGGACCACTCACAGTAATGAGGCGTGATTTGATTGTGAGTGGGACCTTTAATATTTACCTGCAGCAAAAGGTCTGCATTATGCTGATTTGGTACGCACATATCCCCCTGCTCCCTACTGTGAAGTTAGCACTAAGGAACCTTCAGTATCAATCTACCACCAGAATAAAGATATATCCCTCAACAGTGTGGGCTTGGTCCAGGGATATAGCTCAGCAGCACAGGTGCCTGCCTGGCAAGTGCAAGGTCCCAAGTTCGATTCTCAGTACCAAAAAAAGAAAAAAAAAAAAAGTAGTGCAGGCTTACACGATGCTAAAAGCTATGAGTACAAGAGGAACACTTAGAAAAACCTTAGCACACAGTATAATAAAGTAAAAGCATCCTATTGCTGGACAGCTTAGAAGTTCATGGTATGCTACATGTAAATATAACGAAAGAACCTAAACACAACTCAATACTAACTATATTGACCTAGCCCCTACATCTCTATACTATCATCCTGACACGAAGCATGCCTAGTTTCAGGTGTAAATATCATTTACTTAGTCTGTGCTGTTGTACATATAATGTCTAGCATTCAGTAGAATTTGTTTTTCAATTTTAAAGAGGACAAAACCAAGAAAAATAAAACAATAAAACCAATCAAAAATAAACCAGCATAAGTGATACAGGACTTCAAAACCTTACGAAACCAACAGTAGTTACCATAATGCCTTTTGTTGTCTTCAAAATAGCTGCAGATACTTTTGGACATAATAAAAATCGAACAGAATAGAATAGAATAGAAACAATAAAACCAAAACAGTGAATGCAATAAAGGACTTCAAAGCAAGCCACTAGTAAATTCAAAATGGCTAACGTAATATGTCTTGTTGTCTTTCAAATAGCTGCTCAGGTCATCAGATTTAGCATAATCAAGTAAAACAAAAGAGAAGAAAACCCAACCCAACAAAACAATGCAAGTGATATGGTTTCCTGACCAGGATCGCTTCCTGGTGAGGCCTGGATCCCACCCAACCCTCCAGTGTGTGAATGGCGCAGACTCACAGAGAGAGGCTTGGGTGTGACTGTTCCCACTCTAGCAGCAGCCCACACATGGCACTGGTTCCAGGTGGGGACAATAGAAATTTCGAAATGAACAAAAGAAGCCTCATTCATAGTCAAGAGAAAAATAGCAATCCGTGAAGCCAAGTCCTAAAAGGATCCAGAATATAAAGGTATTAGAAAAGGACTTAAAAATAGCTATAAATGGTATGTTAAAGTATAGAGAACACTTTCCCTTCCTCGCTGCAGTCCCGGAAGGTTTATAATTGTAGTCCCAAGGAGAAATTATTGGAATTCTAGTGAATTAATTCCAATCTATCACTTCCAGTGCAACCCATGGTGAGGATAAAGACACTGAGACATATATACAGTTGTGGGAAGCCAAAGGGTCCTAAGTCCAGCCAAGATAATGGTTCACTGGAACAAAGGCCTTGCTCAGAACCCAACCTGGGTTTTATTAATTCTCTTTGAGGGGAGTGGCTGGAGATGAGTGACAGTGAGAGCAGTGGGAAATAAGTGACTGCTGTGACTACCATGAGCTGCGCTAGGTAGGAAATCTAAGATCACCTCTACAATAAGCAGAGGGCAAGAAATGCAGGAGAGCAATCTGCATAACACAAATGAGGCAGTATCTAATAATTTGAGGTTGATGCTTCAGTTCTGATGTGAAAACTTTTGTGCCCTGAGAAGTCATAGCCCCTTTCTTGAGGCTCATCCCAGCCAACAGCATGGAGCACGACTTTCCATCCACCCGGCTCAACCATGTATTTGGGGAGTCACTGGGCAAGGTAACACTGACCTGTCGCTGTGCTTCAGAGATTACACATCAGCTCTTCAGCCAGCCCAATTTACGTTGCTTAAAGCCAATTGAAGGGACAAAGAAATAACCTACAGCTCTGTACATAGCAGTACATGGAGATAGGGCCAAGTTTACCCAAAATGGAGAGAGTTGCTCCCCTTTTCAAGGAGAGTCAAGGAGATTTGTCTCTGTGGTTCCCCACATTAAAGGACTGAGAAGAAAAGATAAGCAACATTTATGAAAATATGGTTAGTTACTGAAGGTTATATGAGAAACATAAAGACAAAATAGAAATACTTGAAGTAAAAAACAGTATTGGAGATTGGATTAGTCAGCTTTCCATCGCTGGAACATAATACTTGACACCTGTGACTTAAAGAAGAGGTTTATCTGCCTCAGTTTCAGTCTATGGTCTTCTGGATCCAAGGCAGAAACTTAATGACAGAAAGGCATGGTGGAGGAAAGGTGCTCAACTTAGGGCATCTGGGTAGCAGAGAACAGGGGAAGAGCACGGGAGGAAGGTGCCAAGGACTAGGTATGGTCCCCAAGGTCCTGCCCCCATGACCTGTCCAGGCCCACCCGAAAGTGTGTTTTACTATCTTCTAGGCATCTTTCAATACAATCGTGTTGTCAGCTGTGATTAACCCTCACAAAGGTAGTAGTGGAAAGACCCTTCCATGTGTCATTTCTGGCTTGGCGCCAGCTGCCCAGGGACTGTCACTGTGAGTCACAACAAACCTGCCCTGCACTGAGTTGTAGGTGTCAGGTGTTACGTCTTGATGATGAGAAAGTGACTGAGCCAAGACGGGTAGAGGTACACTGTGGAGGCACTAGCTATAAATTGGAGAGGCTTAAGGAAGAGGTATAGTTTTGAATACATTGAGAGCCATTTCAAATTGTAAGAAGAATGACAAGATGAGTTTAAATTTACTTTTGTCTGGAAGAATTCTCAGGCATATGTGAGTGTCTCATATTGTATGTGCTTATGTATGGCGTATAACTAGAAAAACAGCTTCAAGTTACAGCAAAACAAAACAAACAAAGATAATAGTGGAGATAAAATACAATCATAAAGAATGTCCTAGATATTTATACTAGAGAAATGAAGAAAAATTTACAATATATTTTCTTGGGTTTTTTTGGTACTGGGGATTGAACTCATAGCCTTGCACCTACCAGGCAGGCACTTAGGCCGCTGAGTTAAATCCCCGCCCTCCTCCTTTTTGTTGATACTAGGAATCGAATTCAGGACCTTATGCTTGCCAGGCAGGCACTTATGCCACTGAGCTATATCCCTGGCCCTACAATGTACTTCTACAGAAATTTCTTATTACAGCCAAATATTTGGAAACAAATGAAGCATATTTCAAACAAATTGGAGGAAGAAGGTGTACTCTGTAGTAGAGCACTTCCCTAGCATAGGTGAGGCCCTAAACACAACATAAGAAAATTACAGTATTTTCATACAATGGAATACTTGATCAACAGAAAGTAATTATACTGGTAAGTCTAACAAACTAATTAAACCTCAAAATTATTATAGGGATGGAAAATCATAAATAAATGTCATGTTCATGTTGCATCAATGTATTATGGTTAGATAAGAAATGATAATTCAATGCTAAGAATAGACAAGAAACACCACATGCAATGATGCATACCTTTATTCCCAGATACTCAAGGGAATGAGGTAGGAGGATCACAAGTTTGAAGCCAAATTGACCAACTTAGTGAAACCCTATCTCAGAGAAAAAGCAAGGAAGAAGGCTGGGACAGAGGGAAGAATGGCAGATACAGGAAGTCTTTCTATTATATTTACAACCTTGTGTATCTAAAATTATTTTGAAGCCAGACGTGGTGGCACACACCTTTAATCCCAGCACTCGGGAGGCTGAGGTAGGAGGAGCATTGTGAGTTCGAGGCCTGCTTGGGCTACAATGCGAGCGCAAGGCTGGCCTGAGCTACATAGTGTGACCCTGCCTCAAAAAAAAACTAGGGCCGAGAGTTTGGCTCAGTGGTGTAAGCGCCTGTCTGGCAGGCGCGGGGCTGTGAGTTCCATCCCTGGTGCCACACACAAAAAAAAAATTATTTTGAAATAATGTCTTTTAATGTATATATAATAGTTTCAAAGTAATAACAAAGACAATTCTTAATCCAAAGAAATGTAAAAAAGAAAGAAAAAGGAGCAAAGAGGAACTAAATCAGATAGAAAATGGTGTTTAAATCTATTTACATCAATAGTTATATTAAATTTGGGTGACCTAAACTCACCATTTAAAAAACAGAAATAAACATTATATAATAACAATGAAAAGAAAACTGAAATAAATATATTGGCATCAGATGATATAGACTTCAGAGCAAAGAATATTACCAGCACTAAAGAGGAGTACTCTATATAGTGTGTATATTGTATTTTTTATATACAATATATTACATATCTATAGTGTATATAGTGTATATATACAATATATAGATGATAATCCTAAGTATGTATTTCTAATAATGAACTTCAAATTTTTTAAAACTAAATTTATAGAACTAAAACCAGATATCAATAAATACTAAATTGTAGGTGGAGATAACAAGATTCTTTTCATAGCCAGCCACTGGTTTCATGCTAAAGTGTGTCAAGTATTTAATGTAAAAATGTAACCAGTTCTATAGCATTTTTAGAAAACAGAAAGGAAAAAAATAGCTCCCAGAATTATTCTGCTGCCAAAACCAGACAAAATCATCACGACAAGCCTACAGATCAGTATCTGTGAATGTGAAAATCTTTAACAAAATAATAGCAAATGGAATGTAAATACTATTTCCTAAGATTTGGAACAAGACAAGTCAGTCTTTTATCACTTGTTTTACAGTATTGTGGAGGTCTTAGCTCTGCAAGGCTAGAAAAAGAAGTAAAAGTCATAGATTGAAAAGTAGTAACTAAAATTGTCCGTATTTTCAGAAAATATTACTCTCTACCTAGAAAATCAAAAAACACTTCAAGCTACTTGAACTAATGAGTGAATTTATTAAAGACACTAGATTCATGTTCAATAAACAAAGATCATTTCTTGTTCCATATACTAACTAAAAAATTGGAAATTGAAATTTAAGGCTATAATTTACAGTAGCATAAAGAAAAATGCAAGTTAATTTAGATTAAAGTTAAAATATATGTATTAAAAATTAGAAAACATTGTTTAGGCAAAGTAAAGCAAACTTAAATGGCATGATACATCATGCTTATGAGTCAGAAGATTTAATACTGTTAAGATGTCAGTATGAATCAGGAGAGTTAATATTGTTAAGATACCAGTTCTCTGTAGATTAATTTATATATTTAACATAATGCTATTCAGAATCTCTATAATCTTTTTTTATATTTGACAACCCGAATATAAAATTACGTGGCAATGCAAAGAACTTACAATAGCCAAACAGTTTTGAGTAAAATTGTAGTTCTCGGGCTACATAATGTAATTGCTTATATAAAGGTATAAAGTCAAGAATTTGTTGTATTAGCATAAAGATAGATATACAAATTAATGTACCAAAAAAAAAAAACAGTCCAGAAATAAAGCATCATGTAGTTTGTTTTTTTTTTTTTTTGGTACTGGGGGTTGAACTCATAACCTTGCTCTTGCCAGGCAGGTGCTTATGCCACTGAGCTAAATCCCCAGCCCCTATCATGTAGATTTTTAATTGCTCTGTTAAGAAAGGAGACAAGATAATTCACTGGAGGAAATCATAGTCTTTTCAACAAATGGTGCTAGCACAATTGGATTTCCATAAGGATAAAAAGGAGTCTTGAGCGTTATTTCCCACCATACATAAAAAATTAACTTGAAATCAGTCATGGACTTAAATATAAAACCTAAGCTTTTAAAACTCTAAATAACATATCTACATAAAAATATTTCCATCTTTTAGGTAGAGCCATTTTAGCAAAGAATAAAAAAAGCATTTATTGTCAGACATGGTGGTACATGCCTGTAATCCTAGCACTCAGGAGGCCGGTGTAGGAGAATCACCGTGAGTTCAAGGCCAGCCTGCACGCCACAGTGAGACCCTGTCTCAAAAAAAATAAATAAATAAATAAATAAAAATTTCAAAGGAAAAAATGTGATTTAAACTTTAAAATTTGTAATGTTTTAAAAAAGAAAAAAAAATATGGTGTATGCCAGGGCTGGTGTTGCATACCTGCAATCCCAGTATTCTGGGAGTCTAAGGTGAGCCTCACCTAGGGAATTTAGACCTTTCCTCAAAACAAAATATAAAAATGGGGCCTAGAGATGTAGTTCAGTGTGAAAGCCCTAAATTAATTCCCCAGTACTGCAAAAACAAAAACCAAATAAAAAGCTACTATGCTGATTAAAGAAAAAAAAAACATTAAAATGCAAGACAAATTGGAAGCAAGTATTTACAATACATTATCTCTGCTCTACTTTTCTGTATCATGATTTTTAGTTTAATTGTAAGTTTCAGTTTGATCAGTGTTCATTATTTACAGTATAATGACTGTGTAAAACATTTCACACTTCAGCTATAATTACATTCCTTTTTGTTGACAACTATTGTTTTTCCTGTAGTTAATAACTATCCCTGTTTTGTGGGTTTTTTTTTTTTTTTTTTTTTTTTTTTTTTTTTTTTTTTTTTTTTTTTTTTTTTTTTTTTTTTTTTTTTTTTTTTTTTTTTTTTTTTTTTTTTTTTTTTTTTTTTTTTTTTTTTTTTTTTTTTTTTTTTTTTTTTTTTTTTTTTTTTTTTTTTTTTTTTTTTTTT